>JAOEGT010001299.1:0-11463 GCA_025447795.1 Speoplatyrhinus poulsoni
GTTTATATATATATATATATATATATATATATATATATATATATATATATATATCCTGTGCATGTATTTATATATCCTACATAATTAAACAGAAAATTTACAAAAACAGCAACAGTTTGGATCACACTGATATGCAAATATGCAAACTATATGTAAAGTCTAACTAATAACGGCCTACTAATAATTATAATGGAAATAGCATTTACATCTCTGGTTAGCCTAACGTTATAAGCCTACGCCAGATTTATGTAGGCTGCTACATAACTGATCAAAAGGGATCTTGAAATGTAAAAATAACAGTTGGTTCGCAATGCTTAACACCACTGTCCACCTTAAAAGCAACACGTCACAATGTAAATATTTGTTGGTAAAAGCTGCAGCGCAAACATTTTGCAGTAGATGGAAGCATCGAGGCGGTTAAAATCCAAAGCGCTGGAACATCTTAATTGACGTGTGGAGGTGCGCTACAAGGAAAACAGTCGCCAGATGGCAGCGCAGCATCACTTTAAAATGTTTGATCTTGTGAGTTCAATTTTAAAATACATATATTTTAATCTGTCGGACAATAAAAAAGAAGCCCAATAGAGTGTTTAAATTAATTGTATGAAAAAACATGTAGCCTATACCGTATGTGAAATATAACAGTCATATTGCCCTCTAATATAGAACTTTACACCATGGTGTACAGTACCACTTGAACACAAAATGTTCAAATGTTCACAAAAGTTTCTGGATTCACAGTGCATGTGTGGGTGCGTGTGTGTGTGTGCGTGTGTGTGTAACAACATGTTTCAAATGCTTTATCCCTGCAGGGATGTGTGTTGTGGAAGTCAGACGATGATATCAAGGGATTTCTCTGTTCAAATGTGATTTATAGGGCTAATTGTTCCCATGATGACAGGGAGTATTTCCATATAGCCTATAGCGTTGGGACTATGGCAACAGGCAACAATTTACCGGATAGGTGGTGTACCTCAAGTAGAAAACCTAGTAAGTATTTTATTTGCATCAAGTTATTTCTGTTTGGAGATATGGTTCTCTTCAGGGAGCTCCCTGCCCTTCCATGCACATATGAGGAAAGCCATTTTCATGCGCGTACATAGAAAGCCCATGGCAGGGAGAGCAGAAAAAAGACCCCCCACAGGGTACAGAACAGAGCCAGCATCAACGACAACACCATGACATTGAGTAAGTCAAACATAGCATGAAGGGAGGAGGTGGGGTGGAGGACTGCAAAAATGTTCGCAGAGGAAACGCCAAGGATGGGTGTAGGCTAAGGCTGTTTAATACGTGCAATATTATTTTTAAAACAGAACTTCCAGTTTGAATGAGTTCTGGTTTAGAGAACTAAGTGTGAGTTTGATCTTCTGATATGAACCAATGTCCTCCAACACTACAGTTTTGTATTATCTTGCCTATTATGAAATGTGACGGCTGTTTATACAGTATGTAGGTTTCGCTGTGTGCGTAGACCTTTCCTGGCCCTGTGGCTCCCATTTATCTACTTTGTCATTTTACTTTTAAAAATGACCAAGCAAAGACCCTAAAACACAACAAGGTAACAAACTGTGAAATCTAGTCTAAATGTATTGCCATTGATCTCCTTGTTGATTATACTGTAGATATGAAGATATAGCTGTTGTAATGCAAAACTTTTGAGTCATATAGTCACTCTTGCCATTTAAAATATAATTGTACCTTTCAGAAGCACACCATAGACATACACACTCTCCAGCACATAATCCTGTGAAGAGTATCAGACAATTGCCCAACTGCATTGCATCCAGCAGTGAAGCAATAAACACAAAACACAACATATGTAAATATATATATTTTATGTACATATATTCTTGTGAATGTCTTGAAAAACAATATTATCTTACAAAGGGCTGATTTTGCCATATTCCTAATTTAAATAGTAATTTGATACAAAACTGTTATAATAAATAGACATTTTTTATTTACAAATACCAGTTGTACAAACAATAAATTACATGTTCAGTGCTGTTTCTGTCATTCAACAAAACTGTATTTTCCAACTAGAAGAGTCAAATTGTGTGTGTGTGAGAGAGAGGTGATCAGAGAGTGAATTTTCAAACCCATGTATATAATGTAGCATAGTCTATTCATATGTATTTAGTATGCTAATATTATTTTTGTTTATGTGCGTTTGCCTGTGAAAGATATGGTTGAATACTAACATAATATGCACAATTATATTACAGAATATTTTTGAATTCATTATTTAAAATCAAGGTTGCTTAAATGATAAATTATAGTATATGGTAATTTTGCTTATGAATTTGGGCGATGTGTAAACCTGGGTCAAAACTGATGAGTAAACACTAGTGTTTTAACACACACACATGTTTGTGACAAATGTAGTGTACTTTCATAAACATTTAGTAGTATATAGTCTGGGACAGTGGTTCTATCAATTACTCACTCCTCTTTTGCTCTGATACAATGAAGTTAATAGGGTTTTTGATCTCAAAACTCCACTGAATCAGACACATCCCAGAGCTACATTCATAAGGGTTACAACATTTTCTTTCAATCCAGGCTGTTAGCAGTGAGTAACACACATAAGTGAAGCATCCTTTAAATCACCTTTCTTGTCCAATAAAACACGTCTCTCTGAATATCTCTGTTTGTTGCGAGTTCATTTGCTAAATAGATAAATGGACGAACAGCCAGACATATTCCCCATTTCTACTGGAATAACTTTTTCCAGAAGGAGCATGGAATGCAGAACTACCCTGGCGGTGGAAAAACAATTTTTGTTAGGAGTTTTGTCACCCTTAAGTGATGTGTCAAATATTTTATTTAGCTCATGTATATATTTGTCACTTCCTAGTAGTTTGCTTCCCTGTTCTTTAGGTGTGGTGGGACAGCAAAGACCCACCACAAAAACGTTCCCTGAACCGAGTAGTCACCGTTCTGGATAGTTACTGAACCTTAGTAGAAAAGGGGCAACAAAACCCAAACATTAAAATTAGCCCTAAGTGCATAGTGATTGGTTAAATCCAACAGATGGTAAAGGTCCAAGCTATGGCAACATGCTCAGTCAAAGGGAAGCAGATGCACGGACTGAGCACATGAAAAGCCACACAGACACACACAACACAATCACTCAAACAAACATACACATAAAAAGGAAAGGCAGACATTGCCCTGTTACTAGAGTAGACTGCATTTCCCATGAGCCCCATTGTCTGGTTGAAAAGAATGACCTGGATTGTTAGTATTGAAGAAAATATCTTAGAGACATTGAGGTAGTTCAGTTAGAACCTCACCTGTTTTGAAAGATGTTTAGCAAGGGGGAAACTAAAATTGTCTGTCTCTATGCCTTACATATATTTTCCAGCAGGTGAATAATAATGTATTATAATGAAATTGCTACATACATTCAATCATATATTTGGCTTGGATATCATCTAATATCTAGTCCTGAAGCACAGAGAGAGGCAAATGAAATGCGCAAGTATGGGGTTTATGGGTGATGCTTATGGATCAAAGCAAAAATCTGATTTGCGAAAGCACAACCATTTATAAAAAGACTGCTTCCCGTGAGCGGGGCTCTTGTCGAAGACACACAGAAAACAATAGTTCAACTATTGCTTTCTCATAGGTGCAGTAGGTAGGGCTAAGTTAGAGCTATACATTTAGTGTCATTTGCTACCAGTGAGTGAAATGTTCTGTGGTAATATCTGCTATTGTTCAAAGCCCCATGTAAGTACATTAAGAGTTTGCCAGCTACCTGAGGATTTCTGACCAATCATGGCCTCTTTTCCTGGATCTGTCCTGCAAAGCTACCTTGCCTGTCAAATGTTACAACAGCTACAACAGGATTGTCAGTGGTGCTTTACAAAAGGCAGACCAATGGTCTACAGAGGCAGGGAGCAGAGGAGAGGCTAGGTCTTTGGGTTTTTATTTACTTTAGCTAGCTCTTATTGCAACTCTGAAATCCTACTTACATCAGCTATAACCCCACAGTGATGATAAAAAAGTAATAGCATAAGAACATGACACATGCCTTTACAGGAGAAAACACATTAGCCCTCCAGGGCTAACAGTAGAGGTGCTAACATTATAGACAATCAACAACTGCCTACATGTAAATGGCATGCAAAATACACAGTATGTCTGAGGCTGCACCTGTGTGTCCAAGTGTCCAACAAATAGACATTTCTCCTGGACGCAGTGGAAGGTCAGCAGTGTAGTATTAACCCACATTCATAGTCCTCTTCAGGGTTCAACAGCCATTGGAGGGCAACATCTTAGTGTCATGTCACTGTGTGTCTGCATGTGGGCCTCAGCATGTCTTTGCCAGACAGTGCTTGAAGGCTGGGGGGCGGCTGCTCAGCCTGCAGGCCTTGGATAGTTTGCCCTGGTTGTCTTTGCACTGCACCGTGCGGCTCTGCCAGCCCGTGTCACACGTCCTGGAGCAGCTCATCCAGGGCCCTGTCAGCCACTCAGAGCCTGGGGCCGGGGCCGTGGGTGAGACGGGAGGTGTGGCTGGCAGGTCAGAGGTGGATCTAGTCAGGGTAGTGGTTGTGCTTGGCGTGATGGAGACAGTGGGGTTGCTAAGCAACATGGCGTACTTCGGGTTGGGGACTGCAGCAGAACTAACTGGCGTGGTTCGACGGGGCATGAAGAAGCTGTAGCGAATGTCCAGTGGATTTTTGACGTCCGTAGCCAGAATTTGGACCACCAGCGGCTCGAGCAGAGCCCCGGGGCCCATGCTGTGGAGCAAATCGTCCCTCTGGCTCCAGCCGCTGTAGTTCAAGACGGAGCCGTTGAGGGGGATGATGGTCTCGGAGGTGGAGATCATGAACTTGCCGTTCAGGAGGTACTCGCCAGTGGGCCGCCGGAGAGCCAGGTACGCTGTGAAGCGTGTCTGGTCCTTGGCCTTGTGTTGCCGTACCTTGATGTGGGTGGAGCCCTCTGGGATCTTCACTACATCCGTGTAGCCTTTACTGGAGGGTGGCAGAGAGAGGTCAAAGGTCAGTCAGATCTCACACACAATCTGGTTTACTGAGGAGCTTCTAAACCGCAGTTCCTTGAATTGCAGGTGCATCATGTAGTAGTGTGATAGTGTGTGTGGTAAACAGACATACCTTCTCTTGGTGAAGTTCCCCAGCATGCGTACACACCCTGTACTGTCTCCACCACAGATGCCACACTTATCAAACTGCAGCCTGGAGCCGATGATGCCGTCACAGCCTGTTTTCACACACTTGCCCTTCACACACACAGAGCTGCTGTGTGGACGGCACTCTGTTCCATCCACCACCTGTAGAAGGACAGTGTGTCTGATTTAGGGCTGGCAGAAGGTTTAAACCCACAGAATACGCGTCCACTTCCTTTGATGGGAACATATTCACTTTTCAATTTTGGGATTAGAATAAGTGAAGGGCTCATCTTTCAACACTATCATTGGCTAACGCAGTTTGTACACAGCTCCTATTGATTCAACTGATTTGTCAGTAGAAACCTTGCAGCATGGAGCAGCTATTTTGAGAGCTAGGCTAATGTGTGAGCTAGACTTGCTACCGGTATAACAGAATTGAAGGAAAATGTAATCTACCAGTTTATATTCAATGATTTGAATGGCAGTCTGTGCAGTATTTATTAATATAATAATGTGTTTTATACTAAATAATGTACTGCATTAGATTGTCTGGACCTTTGCCAATGTAACAAGATCATGTTTGACTGTGATCGATAGGTAGACTATGAGTTATTGGTGGATGTTATTGGTGGTTTCTATGAGTCTTCATATGTAGTAGTTTAGTCAACATTGTACAGTATGTGGTCTGACAAAACGTGCGTTAATTGTACCTTCTATTGTAGCCTACAGTCGTGTGCACATATTGAAAGCCCACAAACAGTCCTGAATGCCCACTTGGATTTTGGAGGTTGTGAAACATATTGAGTGTTTTTAATGGAGTTTTGAGAACGAGTCTTCAAACACTTTCGAAAATACCAACAAGAATTCTAAGCCTGTAAAATGGTATACTAGGGCTAGTCCTAGTTTTACTAGACACTAGTCACTGTCAAACGCAGCTGCGTATGGCCCGTGGACACCTATAGCCTACATGCACAGATTATTTTCCTTTGACAATCATCGTATAATTATGACATTCGCTGGAAATAAACCGAGACTACACTCAGCAACTCAACTGCGGAACTTCCCCGATGTGTGGGCAGCGTAAATACTTATAATATTAGTCTATAAATAGAGTAATATTTTCTATTGGCACAGTGTCCCATGGTGAATGCCGATGTAACTAAGATATTTGCTGGAAATAAATGTTTTATATGAGACACCGAGACAACTTCAGATCACCACACCAACACCAGGGGCGCAGTAGGAAGGTGGGGGGGGAAGACGGGGGGGATACATCCCCCCCAGTTTCATAAAGAACAAAATGCCCCCACCCCCTACTTTTGAGAAAAAAAAAAAAGATTATTATGTTTTATTTTTACGTCCAATGTAGCCTAACTCGAGTTACATTTGTTTATTTGCCTACTTTGAGGACCATTGTAACTTAAAGCTACCAGCATTGGAAAGTCCACTATAGTCCACTATTCAATGCCCCACCCTCCTTGGTTGTTGCTATTGGCATGCCTGTAAAGTAAGCTAGTTGCACATGGCATGTAGGCTAATGGGGTTTGATGTATTCCAAAGAATTAGCACATTTCTCAAATAATAGTTCTGAAATATCAGAGAGAAGCACACAGAATTACAAAATGATTTTGAGAGCTACAGTATCTTATAATTCCACCAGTCTCAATGCACGATCGTGACAATTCACGTGAATGACAAACATGTAGGCTAGACTACAGGAACAGCAATATCCTTACATAACAGGGTAAGTCAGCCTACATTGTATTATTTTAAGATAATGTTTAGTTATGACTTCCTATAGTTTTCATTATCTTGGCGTGCTTTAGACATTTGTTTAGCGCACCAGGATTTGTCTCACATTGATCTGGATCTCATAATCGCACAACACGAAACCTTACTGTAGGCTACCATACAGTAAAGTTAGTTTTCGTCTTGGATCATATACCTTTGATGTCGTGTTCTTGTATTTATGTTGGTATCTCCTCTTGCTTTTTTAGCTTCAGAAAAATACGACACCTCCCTCTTAAGCTTGTAAAACCATGTGTAGTCTAAAACGTGCACCATTTCGGCAATTCCCGTAAAAGCTTGACAATTCCGCTGCGCATAACATAGGTTTGTACATTGACCGTTCTTGGAAGGGGAATATTTCAGAGCGATTTGCTCCTTTTTTTAATTGGCGAGATAATGGCGTGTGTTGTTGACCAGTAATCATGCTGGCATGTTGACCAGTGTAGAGCCTAGTCTACGTCATAACCATGTGTAACGATATCAAGACAATTGCGCTGCAACCATAAGTAAAGCTTACTCTCAAATACTTCAATTCATGTGATGTGACTATTTATTGTAACTTTCTGGTGGTGACTTTGTAATGTGTTTGTCCTTTGTGTGGGGGAGCGGGGTTCAAGTCCTGGGTTGGACAGATTTCACCTTGATGTTATATTTGGTTTAATAACTAAAAGCATAGTTGTACAAACTTGACATTTTTCATCACACTGATGTTCAGGAAGTGAAAATACAAACAGCTGCCTTCTATAAATAGACTACAATTATTTTATTGGCACAGTGTCCCATGGTCAGTGTTGGTTTAACTAAGAGATTTGATGGGAAGAAATATGTTTTATATGCTTTTTTCAAATTGTTTACTCAATTTAACCAGACATAATTTCTGTATAGTGGGGCTTCACATTCTTAGCGCAACTAGGCTGCACAACTATAAATACTGAGCACGTGAGTGCACATGACATTAACAACCAATCAAAATATTTTTTTGCCTTTGAATGCTATAAACTGGACTGGACTTTGATTAATAAATAAATACTAGAAATGAAATCCGGCCAAAAAGACACTCACTAGAGACATTGCTATGTGAACCATGCACAACTATGTGCATGTCAAATGCAATAACATGTAATGTCAAGTCTCTAATCTCCCAGACAACAACTCTTTGTGACTTCCAGACCCTGACACAACACCTACCCTCTGTGAGAAGACCACATAGTATCCAGTTCCCTTCGCCCTGCAGGTCAGCTTACACACATCTTTAGGAACGATCCCGGCAAACTTAGGCACCCATTCCACGTAGGTCTTCACCCCTTTGGGATCTGTCTGGGGACCATTGCGCACCTCACACTGCTCCTGGCGGAAACTCTTGTCTAGAAGCAAAGTTCCAGTCAGCCTTTCATGCATATACTGTAACAAATACAAATGCCAATAACAAACATGACGGTACTTTGGAATTGTTGTGGGAAGTTGCAACCCCTACAAGAACCATTGATTTGCATTAAGAGTAATTAGTGAATAGAATTAAAGGTATCTCCCCTCAAAAAGCAACTATTGGAATAAATTGACACCTGTTGATGTAGATGCAGCTGAGCCAATGATAATATTATCAGTAACCACACTATGTGAAATAAAATAACTAATTCTATACAATATGTTTGTTTGCTAGTGTTTCCTGAGACCACATACTGGAAGGTGGGCATTGTGTGACATTGCAGGAGCGGTAGATGGCTCTTTTGCCTGTGCAGTAGCGTCCATTGTTGCGAGGCGGCGGATTGTTGCACAGTCGCAGGGCAAACTGTACCCCACCTCCGCAAGATCTAGAGCACGCTCCCCATGAACCCCAGGAACTCCAGCTACCATGGTTGGATGCCTGGGAGAGGAGAGAAGGAAATGACATTGGAGGAAATTAATAATAACAAAGGGAGTAAAGACTAAACGTATACGTATACACCGTATATACTGTATATTTCTCTATCATTATCATCTCAATAGAAAAAATATAAATAATAATCCAGTAAGAAGGATAAATTGCATGTAACCAATAACGAGAGCCAAAGTTGACTACAATATTAACATACGAAATCCAACCTCTTTAGAAGTCTGTAACGTCCCACGTCCATCAATTTGATACAATATACTGTATGTTTGTAACTTATAACAAGGACTGTTATGCAACTGTGAAACAGATATCAGGAACAGTCAAAGTGGGTTTCTCATGCCATGACAGGTAAGGCATAAAATACCAAGTTCACATATTTAAATAGGTGTAAAATATAATATATCTGCCCCACACTAAATAAATGAGTGAGCATGAGCTATAATTGCTCGTTAGGAAGAAACAATGAAATGGCCATAAATCTGTAAAATAATAACATGTTTTGTACCAGAACATGTTCAATCTGTATTCTTTTCAACTTGTGGAATGTTGCTGAGCAAATTAAACATTGTAGCAAACATATTTCTATCTCTCTCAAAAGCAAGTCCAAAAAGGCTTGTAGGATTTTACACCTGTTGTTATTTTAAACATATGATCAAAAGGGTTTTTCCTGGTGGGGCATGCCCCTAGCAGAATCTTAGCCCCCTATCCATGAATGTCTACTGATGTAACACCTGTTACATCATGTAACATCTGACCACTATCAGGTGTTAATAGAAAGAAGATTCCTTCTCAAATATAGCTGTAACAAGAGGTGGGCTTTATTCCTGAGTGGTTAGGATTGCTTGACTGTATATGCCATGGTCAGGGATCCCACTATGTCATGTGACACATAAACAATTCACCTTTGAGACTCTAACACACACACACACACACACACACACAATACATGCATGATGAGCTAATAATCCACACCACACAAATCACATGACGTCTCCTCCCAGCCTTGTGTTGAATACTAAGGTGTTAGTGTATAGTGGGTGTTTGTTTTGTTGTGCTGCTCCCTGTTGAGTTACCCCCTCCCCCCCTCTCTCCCTCATCCCTCCCTGGTACCCTTACTGAGTAGTGTCTCTTGCGGGTCTTGTCCACACACTTCCCCTGCAGACAGATGCGGCCCTTCCCACAGGGTGTTCCCTCCACAGCAGGCAGCTTCTTGGTCAGACACACCATCTGGCCCTGCCGGATCACGGCACACCAAAGCCGGGTGCACACGTCCATGCCGGGACACACTGTGTACTCGGGCCCAAACGCCAGGCCACACTGGCGCACAGCGTCATAGCTCTGGCCCGGGAGCTCCTCAGAGCCCAGCAGGGGCTGATGGGGAACATCTAGGAGGCACTCCGCTGCAGACACGGCAGGTCGCAGGTCACTCATTACAGTTTTACAGGGAGCTGGTTCTCCTACAGGAGATACATATTGAATCACTCAGACTCACCATTGCCATCGTCAAAGAAGTCGGTGATGGTCGCCGAGGTACAACGACTCCAGGGTTTGGAGGCATCAATGGATGTCAATATGGAGGACATCAGCCTCTTGTCGGTGCTGGCTCCAAAACGCTCCTCACAGAACTTGGAGTCATCATGAGACAAACCTAGCAGGTGTCCTTTAACAGATAAAAGGAGGATTTCAGACAGTAGACTTGTCCCCCAGTTTCAGTCCAGTTATCTGTTAAACCCTTAATCCCAGTCCCAGTTTTGTTCCTAGGCAACCATTTCAATAAATCCCGAAGAAGATATATTTTAGTAGAGATTGTAAACAGAGAAAAAGAGCAAGTTAAAAGTGTTAGAAAAGAAGGCAGGATTCCACCGGACGTGTGCCATACCTCCGATGTGGGTTTGTTCCGTCAACTCGAGACGTCCACCGAGAACATTTCATAAGCGTAGCGCTGCGAGGCAGTTGTATTTGCGAGATCAACAAAACTACCTCGCCTGTCCGACATTAACATAATTTTTAAGAAAGATAATTATTAGGCTACTCATTTCCACTGCAATTAAATAATCTTATGGTTCCTTCTCACTTTTAGCCTCCTGCCACCGATGATGTGAAGTGAAATACGATCCGGAGTCTGCACACTTTGATTTCTATTGTATTTAGTATTTGCCCGTCAAAAATAGACGCCAATCTTTACAGAAGCAGAGCAAAGAGGGACACTTTGCTGGGACACTTCGAATGTGCCCCGCATCGCGTGTGTTGGAAGTGCAAGCCGCATCGAGTGTGGTGGAAGTGCATGCATTGACTAGAGTGGCTGCGATCATGTCCGGAGGCTGCGTCGGAGTCGAAAAGTTTTGTACACCCGTGTTGCGCCCGGGGGAATCTGGTGGAAATGCTATTAAGGAGGGAACCATCCAAGCTGTGTACAGCAAGGATGGGACACTGTTGACCTCAACTGAGGAGGTAATTGGGCGCTGGAAGGAACACTTTGAGGAACTCCTGAATCCGATTGACACGCTCTCTGTGATCAAGACAGAGTTGGAGGCTGATGGGGGATCATCATCAATTTCCCTGGAGGAGGTCACTGAGGCTGTCAAAAAACTCCACAGTGGCAAAGCCCCGGGGGTTGATGAGATTCGTCCAGAAATGCTAAAAGCTTTGGATGTGGAGGGGATGTCTT
>JAOEGT010001310.1:0-11463 GCA_025447795.1 Speoplatyrhinus poulsoni
GTGTATAATATAACATAATTATAATAATATAATATATGTATAATATAACAGCTGTTAAGTTCAAAGCTAACTCCGTGACTGGATTATCGCTAAATAACATTTCCACGTTGGCAATTGACCTTTCACAAGCCCCGCCCCTTTCCCTTGTCCTACCTAGTTACTGTAACTAGGTAGAAAAAAACACCATAGAAAGCTATTACAGCAAAACAGACTCAAATTCAAACAGATTAAAAAAAAATGCTCAACTGTTATTGGAGGACATGCAAAAAGGGGCGGGGCTTGGGTAAGGTCAATTGCAAACTAACATTAGGGTCACATGTACATTAGCATTGACCCAAGTACAGTAGGAAAGCATAAGACATTTTATGATTTACACACATAAGATGGATACACACTATATCACTAGAATTTGAGAAAATTACTAAAAATACTACATACAGCAAATACAACCTAACTGTATTCACCTTATTCACGGTACATACAGTAGCAGCAGCTTCTGACACAAAAACGTACACAGCAATTAAAACACACACGGATATTTGCTCCAAAAACAAGAGGATCTCCTTGTGTTTTACTGTAGGCTCAGTTAAAGGTACATTAAGTAAACCTGAAGAATGCTGATAGTCGATATTTGAACTATTTGAACAAGACACCTCTCCCTTCAATGCCATAGGGTGTTCCCTCAGAAGCCCCGCTCCCTTCAATGCCATAGGGTGCTCCCTCAGATGCTCCACCCCCTTCAATGTCATAGGGTGCTCCCTCAGAAGCTCCACCCCCTTCACTGCCATAGGGTGCTCCCTCAGAAGCTCCACCCCCTTCATTGCCAAGGCTGGGATATTGCTGTGTGTGTGGTCTGCACCATTTTGTTTATGTTCCTATTAAGAGAGCCAGGGCTGTGTAGAAGTATCATCTTATTTTTGTCAGCACGTACAGAGAACGGTAAGATAGCAGACTGAGAGTAAATATTTGATTACATTATTTTAACCAATTAGCTGACATTTACTGTATACGTCTAATTCCTAAACACAGCATGAAGTGTGGCAACATATTAGCCACAGACAAATTACTTGCATTTGTCCACTTTGGGAGATTAAACCAGATTACAAATGCATGATTATTTAATGGATTGCAGCAAACAAAAATCCAAGGTCACCATATAGAAAAGGCACTCACACACACACACACACAAGCACATGCACGCTCCATCCAAAAGGTGTACCTAGGATTTAATGGCTCCGGGAAGCATTCAAAATGCCGTGTCACTTTTGAAAATCTTCCCCGTGGCCAGAGAGGGAGTGGATTATAGATATCCACTCCCTCGCCAGCCCCGGGAGCTCGCATTCCCAGACCCCTCGCCTGCTTAAGTATTCTGTGAGACTAGTGCGGTGTGGCGGGGTTGGGGGAAGGGGTTGGGGGGGTGGGGGGTGTGAGTGACACAAGGACCCCAGACCCCCTGCCTTCGAGAAGGAGGGGGTGAGCAAGACGATGCAGGAAGGTTACCCGGCGCCAGGTTAAACTTTGTGTGGTCCCTCTCCACATGTTAAGTAAATGGAGAGCGGGCAGGAGAATAACCGCCTGGGGCCCTGTTTGCCCCACCGCCCCTCCCTCGTCTTTGGGTCTCGCGGGAGACCTTCGCCAGCTCTTCCTTTCCCATTCGTTGGCTCCCACCCCGATCCCTTCCCCCCACCTCCAGAGGTGAGGTTAAATGGCAAGGACTGCGGAGATGCATTAAACATGAGCCGTTTGGAGTGAAAGCTTGTGGCCGGACCGCTCCAGAGATGATAGGAACATTAACCAGGGTTTCACCGGGGACCTGGGCTGCATTTAATGAAGGCCTCCGTTTGCCTCCAGACAGCTCCCTCTTAACGCTTGACTCCTTGCCAGGGAGCCGTGCTCTTCCACGGGACCACACTCTCTGTGTGTGTGCACACGCACACGTTGGCTGAGCACGTGTGAGAGGGTGAAGCCCCCTGCAAACGAAAGTGGATGTCCTACACAAACGAGTGTTCAAGGAATATTATTCATTCCAGAAAACTGTTAGTGACACCAATATTGTTCACAGGATAGAATGTACAGTATGCATATATACATCAGTGATAAATATCACTAATTCCAAAAGCACAGGTTTTTGTGTACAGAAATAGTCTGTATGAAGTATACTTTGAACTGCCCAGGTGCTCATATATGTGAGACGATACGCATTTGATGGTATACCCGGGCCTTTACTGTTAAGGGCCGTTTCATATGCTACGCAAACTACCCCTCCCCCATAAAGGCTCTTGGGGTCTGACCGGTCCCTGTCTGATGGAGCACAGCTCTGTCAAAAAAGGGAAACACTCCCCCTTTTCCCTATAGGAATCATATTACATGGGGAAGTCATCTTGTGTTTATAACACCCAAATGTGTTACACAAATCCCTGATGAGCAAAGACAACGGCTGGACCTCCTTCCCAGGACAAAGCAACACAGAGATGCTTTAATGGCAACTACCCCCACAGGGAGTAGATTGAGTCCTCCACAACTCACGGGCATAGGACATTGTAAAAAGGCATTGTTACAAGGGAGAACAAACTGTTATGTCATGTTTAGTGTCCATAACTTACCAATTCAATAATTCACTTGAATATATATTTGCCATGATTTTGAACCTGATTCAAAAGAAGTTGTTGTAATTAGGAGATGCTGTAATGTAAATGATGTGCTCCCCCGCTATGGGAAAGAGAGAGACTGTATGTAGTCTACCTACAATAAATGTTCTCTTATTATAATTATAAATGTTACTGTCTTAATGTTTTATTATTATTATTATTATAAGCAATTCACAATACACGATTTTAGCCCAGTTTTCAGCTCGTTGACAAGTTTTTTTTTGAGCTCACAGACAAGCCCCAACTCAGAGGGAAATCACAGCTCGCTCCCGTGAGCTACGATAGTGTAGTGTGAATTGCTTACAACACGAGCTGAGAGTGTCGAGGACATGTCGACGAGGCGTCGCAAGGCCCGACTGAATATTTAGCAGGTTAATTATCTGGACCTGTCTGGGATTCCAAATCCTGTAGTATGAACGGTGTTGTGACTGGTATTGACAGCGGTGACGACCTACAGCCAATGAGAGCACAATACAAGGACGAGATGAAAACAAGGGGGAGGAGTAAAAGCCTTTGTAATCATTTGAACTGCTTGAAGAAACATGCAAACATACTGGAATAATTAAAGTCTCTCTGAAACACTATCCCTTGTTGATAACGCTTCATATTTGATTGCAATTACTGCAATTACTGGTGTTACATTTATCTTTATTTCGTTCTTGTGTGTTCATACATTTGACTACAATGCTATTAGAATTTTGACACCAAAAGGGCATGTTTGAATGTTGAATTATTTGTTTAAGACAGCAAAGAACGAGAGTTTGCTTTATAAGCTGCAGATTAAAATAAACGCCCCTGAGTCACTGATAAGGTAGACATAATGTAATGTTTAGCCTTATGCTTGCACGGTGTAATAGCATTTTCTTGGCGATTCAGATTACCGTTCTCTGTTTTAAAGCTTGACCGGCAGGTTTCGATTATGACTTGTTCAGATTTTAATAAACGGTGTCATAAACTTCACAAAACCTTTCCAGCACACAGCGGTTGCCGCTGGGAGGGAAGGAAGAAGGCAGCCAGCGTCGGGTTCATTAATAAGACTCGTATAAAACACATCATTTACTCTTTTCAGTCAGATGAACAATGTTATTTCAATAGCAAATTGTGAATATAACAACGTTCTCGAACACTGAATAGTTCGGATCGCATTACGTGTTTTGCATCGACATTTCCCCTCTGCATGCTCAACGTGTGTGTTTGTGTGCGGGCGTACGTATGTGTATATGTGTGTGCATGTTCGACAACTTTATGTGCGTTATAGTTTCAACAATAATGTGATGCCATATATCAGTCATTGATTGAGATTTAACTTGTGAACGTAAAGTCAGTGCGACGCTCAGCCAACAGGAGGCAGCAGGCATTTGCCTGGCAACACCAGAGTAATCAGTAAATTATAATTTTATCCGGAAAATCTTGACGCAATTTGATAGTAGGTTGTTTACAAAAATTCCTCTACAGCACTCCTCTGTCATAGTAACAATCCCGCCCCATATTAGACAGTAGTAATAATAATAATAATAAACACTTATTGTTAAATATTTAGCACCTTTCATACAGGAGTTGCAGCTCAACGTGCTTCACAATTCAAGAAATATACAGAAAAATACAGGGCTGTGATTTGCCCAACCAACTCCAGGTTGGGTGGAAATCTGTGTGAATGGGAGGCTGGCCAAATGTATCTGCCAGTGCGCATAAAGCACGAGCCATCAGTCTGGCTCTGCAGTCTATTTTCTCTCCATGTATTCTCACCTGCAAAGGGAATACATACTGTAGCGCTCGGCCGCTCCCATCATAAAACAGATGCTCGTGCGCACAAAAAAAAAGGTGTCGCAGGCGTCCCTCGTTTTCTGCCATTGCTAGCGTACTTCTGTTGAAGAGGGACATAGCGGAGCGACGAATATCTTCATTAGTGCCCTTAAATGCGTGAAATGGCACTTATGCTTTTGGAAGATTTGGACAACACATTTTGCTATGCAAATACACGCCAAACACTCCCTGATAAGCTCAACGTGTCAGGGAGATCAATTAAGTGTTCTACAACAGTAATAAATATCAGAGCACTTTTTTTTTTGTACTGTAATTATTTTAGCACATGCACACAAATACGCTCAACTCTGACACTCAATTATTTCAGTAAAAAACAATAAAGAAAGACATGAGAACATGTTTGTTTAGTAGGCTGTTAGAAAAATATTATCTCATAATATTGTGCACCTTTAATGCTTAAGAAACATGCTGTGCTATGAACGGATGTTGATTACCTTAGAATAGTCCTGCGCACACATACACACACACACACACGTGCATGCCTTCCAACATAGTCAGAGTTTAAGTGTAGCAGGCAGTAATGTGTTGATTAAATCTGTGATCAGCTGCCTAAGGGGCATGAAATTGGACATGATGAGTGTGGAACATTAAAAAGTAATTATCAATAGCAACGATCCTATTGTCTTTCTTTTATTAAACCAGGCAGTGTAGTAAATCAACTGTGGAGAATGGAACACATAGTGTTCCAGTCTAGCACAATGGACTTTGAAGCTCCAAATAATAACGGCACCTGAATTCAGACTGCTGCGCTTTACTAGAGAGAGCGTGTCCCTTTAATGTAGTGTCTGCAGGCTGTCGCTGAGGCTGAAACTACTGTGAAGAAAAAAACACTGTAGCACATTTTGAAAGTGGAGTGTCACAGGCTCATCTGACTTATCAGAAACGCTTTCACCAAAGTGTGGGCTAATTTTGTTACAGGCTCCTGGAAATGTTGACAAAATATGCAGCCTGCGGGAAAACTGGTTGCGTTCGTTGCTTTCTAATTTAAAAGCGAAAGTAGCAAAAAAATCCCTCTTCCATCTGCATCTGTCAAAATCGTGCCGCAGCTAGAAATAAAACACTTTTTTTTGTAGCAGATTTGTTGAGAACGTGTTCGTATCACTTCACAACTGCTTTCCCCCACCACACAAGACAATTCTGTTGAAAATCACAGCAGAAAAGTTACACAAGTGCAACGTACAGCGTGAAAAATCAACTCTATTATTTTGGGTTTGTTCACAAGAAATCCAATAACTTTCCGTTTCTCAATTCTTATCTGTACAAAGGGGGTGTCACCTGATGGAAATCATGAAAATGTACTTATTGTCCCTACTGCATTGAGAGAGAGAGAGGTGTGAGATATTACTGACAAAGTCTTACATTGACTGATGACTTTATTCTGAATTTTGGGCTTTTCCAAGTAGATTTATGTCACTGTAACTTTGTATAGTGGACAACAAGAGAAATCGGTTAGGGGAATAACGGCTATCTTATAACGTTGCATCATAAAGCACTTAAGCCATTATGTAAGTAAATGGATAGGTTATTGAGTCAGTGTAAGTGTGGTATTCATCAACGTACATCAGGATTATGTAAGAGAAAACCTTTACTGTAATGCTTCCCTGGTTAATTGACACAGTGCTACTGTAAAGCTGTTTAACAGAGGTTGACGTTGCATTTGAGATGCCTAAATACACTTTATGTTACGGCTGTTCAGATCAAATGTGCAACGCACAGCACACTCCACATGGTCAAGTGCTGATCTCATTTAGGATCATTTGTGTCACAGAAGAAGCACGGAGAGGAGTTTTATACATTTTGCCTGCACCATTGTTTTGCTATAGGACATAATCAGATTCCATAATGTATCATTTCAGGGCTCCAAACTGCGACCAATTAGTCGCATTTTGCAACCATTTTTGGAGACATTTTGGAGACAGTGCATCTAGATGTTTCCACCATACAGTCCAGGCAGCAGGCTACTTTATATTATATTTTCGTCTCTGAACGTGTAATTCCATTTTAGTAGCAATTTGCATCAATGATTTCGCCTTCCGTCCTAAACGTTTATAGGAGAGAGAAGTTAGGTCATACATTTCCGGTATTCAGAAAACAACTGCAATCAATTTCCCCTCCATTGCTACAGTATACCCGCTACCCTCCCACCCACCACATGGGTGGGTGGGAGGATAGCAAGTGGTTGTGATTTAGGGATCGTTGCCCTCGTTTGTGTATTTAATGTGAACGCCGCTTTAGGATTAGAGGGTAAAAAAATATGTACATATTTATTCATGAAAATGGATAAAAGATAAAACATCTACATTACGCTGATGCACGTGTTTGGATAAATAAGTAGGCTCACTGAGATAAGTAAATACATTTAGAAAATAGACAAGTAGGATAATAAAAACACCCGTAGCAAGAGTCCATGAGGCAGGAGATGAAACAAAATAAACAGTTCAGTTAGCTGGAATTCTCCTGGATGTTTCTTTTCCACAGTATTCATTTCAAGATGGAACATAACTAATAAGTAATTTTCAGCTGACACTATAAATATTTAACATAAACCTGTCCGAGTCTCCAAAAACTATTTTTCATCAATTCTGAGACCTTTGGTGATGGATTGATAAGCAGAGTATGAGTTAATCCTTGAGGTGCTAGCGAAGAGACTTGGCCCATCTTAACTCTGGGGGTCAGGGAAGGTCCACGGCCATTAATTTTAAATGAGTGGAATGGATTTGGGGTAATGGAAACCCAAAGGCTTCAGCCACTGGTGGTTTGAAGACACCAAACAGCGGTATGGTAACCTGACAACTCAACTCAGCTGAACAAGTTTTAACAGTGATTTAATTTTTCTCTGCCGTGCTCCGAAATTTTTTTTAATGGGTGTGTGAATCTATTTGGAAGCATTTCAGTGTAATAGCACTAAGGACAGACTGTAGAACTTTTAGTTTTAGCTCACTCAATTAACATAACCCAAACACGATCCCCACAAAATCATACAAATTGATTTTGATACTCTATTGAATATTGATGCACTTAATGCAATGCTAATTTATCCTACCACCACCTCAGAAAATCTACATTAACTCAATGCACACTAAATGAGTGCACAACATACAGGTAATATAGTAGTCATTTTGATTCCGTGATTAGTGCCTGGTAAGAAAAAGAATATCTGATATGTACTTCAGATATATTTGAGCGTAACCGTTAATTAGCATTATGTGATTACAGGATTTGGCATATGGCACCACATTTTTGCTTAAAGACAAGCTTTTCTCCCACAGTGAAAAGAGCATAACACCGCACCATGTTGAGAAGAACATTACTTTGACAAAGAGCTAAATTGAAATTCATTCAAGATAATACATTGGTGCATTATCTGGCAAGACCAGAATGAGAAAAAGTTAAAGTAAATTTAAGGAGGTGGTGAGGTGTAAAATGTAATTTGAGTAAGCACATTTCATTTTCTATAACCAAACATGGGTCCTCAAAGGAAATGCACGGCTGTATTTCAATTTAGTGATTTTATCCCATCACTTGAAATATGGCAGGCACTTTATCTCATTCAGATGGTTTAATGAAGGCTGTACTGTTTTGGAAGCGAACAATAACTTATAAGTGACAGCTAATAGCTGTTTTGTAAGCCCGACTGGATTGTATCCTTGTGTGGTGGACGTTTCACTGTAAATCACCGTTGCTACAGTACATTTGTTTGTTTGCTGGTGGGCCGGTTGAGTTAGAACGCCAACACGCTAGCCAAATTATACTCTTTTTCTAGTGGGGGTTAGTGAAGGGGCAATACATGTATTACTTAGATTAAGTACCAACACACACACACACAGGCTGTGGGAACTATACCAGTCTATTGCACTCCGCCATCTTGCTTTTTACCTAATTGAATCAGCCAGTCCTCTATATCAGATATTCCTTGACAGAATGCTAAACCCTATCCAGCCTGCTCCTAATATCATTAGGGGGACCACAGAGAGCAAGATGGATGCTTTAATCCTGACGGATCAAGAGCACACAAAAGCAAAGCGCTCCCCTGCAGTCAGACCCAATATCCAGCAGGAGACCTCAATAACCTTCTGGCCGGGTGGTTGTCCTATTGTATCTGACTGAGCACACTGAACACCGCCACATACGGTTGGCGCCATAGCAACGTGGCACATACTCAATGTTATTCAAAGTGGATCCATATGATTTTCTGCCACTAGGTGTCACACTAAGCACACCTGCATGACAGACCAAAGTGAATAGTCCGTATAGCCCACACGCACACATGCACACACACACACACACATTCTCTGCTCAGGACACCACTGCTCCACTATATCTTTACACAGAAAAGAGTTGCTGCTACATCAATTTAATGAGTTTAAAATAGTGTATAGATCACCTTCAATACACATATTAACCAAAGGCAATGAAACCGTACAGCTGCAATCCACAATACAAGCCTGTTGGTGTCTAAATTACAGTGCTACAGGCTTTACGTACATCAATGGGCCATTTACTAGTAAGAGGTCCTGCACATTTTTTATTTAAAAAGTCCATACTTTTCCAGACTCAAATTTCCTGACTCCTCGGTAGATTTGACAAAATAGTTAAATGTTTTTTATGTAAATGAATGGTTTAAAATTCAAACTTTTAACAAGTATGTTATTATGATGACTATTTTGCCAAATAATTAACAGAAAATTGTAGCTAGGTACTATAGCTCATAAAATTCAACTAACACTACAAGATGTATTTGCAATTCAAAGATATTGTCACATTGTTTTTTAAAACTAATTTGGTTGCAGATGTCCAAATGTAGTACAATTAAGGCATTTGTGGCAGAGCTGTTTTCTCTTACGCTGGTAAACAGCTTGGCTGTGCTGCCTGCCTGCTCCAACCTATGAAAAACACAGGAATTTTTAATTTAAGTTTACTTTCAGAAAACAGAATAGCGGCAAAACACAGTAGTCTGGAAACCAACATTTCTTTCCATATACTCTTTTTCTGTCTGTTTTCCGTACTTATCCAGACCTGGAAATGACTGATTCCATGCTTCCCATGCTGGTCCATACTATACGGTAGGAGCCCTGGATAGGTCCTAGAAGAGGAGCAGACTCCACAGCAGAAGCAGGAGGAGGTCTGACGGGAGTGGCTGGAGGCAGGGGAGGGCGAGGGGAGGCGTGGGAAACTTACTGGGACTCCTCGGCTGATTGATCCGTAAACTATATCCGAATACATTTCCATCCGCTTCGCTTAATCGCCAGATAAAAAGCCGCTCATTAGTGAAAGTGGCGGCTGCATCTACTCCACATCCCTCGAGTCACTGTCACAGATGGGGCGGCAGCCGGGGCCAAATCGCATGGTAATAACAGCCTCCGGTTCCCTTCAAATCGCTATATAAGTGCAACAATTCATGACTCTGCTGAATTTATGAATACGGAAAAGAGCCCCTAACAAAAAAAACCCTCTGCCTGCATATAATATGATTGATAGAAAACACTCACACACACATGCATTATGTTACACCATTTATACAGTATGCATGCATACACACACACACCCCCCTGTCTTCCTTTGGCAGAGAGGTCCCATAAATACTTCATAAATACCAATTACTTCCCGAACCCCGAGTGAAGGAAAGAGCAGCTATTCTGACCAATTTACGTACGAGGCCCCCTTATTCTCAAAGGGGTGAGTGGAGATGACGCCCATTTTTCATGGCTCCCACTGAATGAAGGGCCCTCTGATGTCACGGAGGCCTTATATAATGTTTCCTTCTACCTTCATGTCAGCGATGAAAGGCCCCAAATGTCCTTTGAGTGAAACCCCCCTAGAGGACTTTACCCATGATGCATCAGTAACATTTCCATCCTTGGAGACGTTTGAGGGGGACCACGCACACAATCTTCCTGCAGACTGGAAGGCTTTTGCGCTCACCTCAACATCCCACCTCCCCCCTCCCCCCCGCCACATACTCAAAGATGCTCTCTCGCTCAGCATAGCAAGAGAGCGGGCGAGAGCGAAAGAGATGGAGGAGGAGGAGCCACACAACATTGCGTGTCCCTGGCTGAATACAGGCCAGTCGCCTCTTGAAAGAGCCATCACTCTTCATATGACAGACCTGTCTTTTGTCTCCAACCGTAAGGCTTAACACACTTAGCTCTTAGGATTTACTGCGCTCAAAGGTGGCAGCATTCGCTCGTCTGAACACAGGGGAAGCTGTGCACCAAAATCACAACCACAACTTGAAGACAAAGACAAAGTCTGAATCGGCTTCCTTTGCCGTTATTCTGCCGTCGTGCTGAAGCTTAGATGAGAGGAAGGGCCTCAAAACTGTGATCATTAATTGTCAGCTGTTGCTCTAAGCCGTGCCTCCTTCCCGCGTTCAAATCAAGCATGTGACATTCAGCTACAAAACAGCGATTACCGAGAAAAGGTTAGGCGGTCTAGCCAGTTGCAAGTTATTGCACTGCCTAGCCTGCTTGAAATGAAAATGTGAGTCACCTGCAGCTGAGCTTCCAATATTTGACAGCAGGGGATTTTTTTTTTTTTTGGTGCTTTTGAGCGAGCTAATAAAAGAAGGCGATTGTGCAACATCCTGTACGGAGGTGTGAGAAAAACGCCTCCTAATGTCGCGAAGCACCATGGTGACTTTGCGCTTCAATGTTGTATATCTATGTGCGTGCACGTTGTTGGCAGAAAGCTGGCTCTCTACTACAAGTGCCCCTTCACTTTGCTATCGTTGACAGCAGATTTTCCCCCCAATAACTGCAACCAGCCTTGGGATATTCTATCCAGAAATTGGCGCACTCAGCTTTGAAATGGCGGGATAAGGGTCACAGATGCATGACATCTCTTCAAACCTAGCTGATAGAGAGTCCTAGAGATGGCCTGGTAAGAGGTTATAATCTTCAGAAGCTGGGTCTTGTAATGTCTATACATTAGGCTCCTCGGTGTCGTCTTTGTGTGTCTCTGGCCCTCGTTTCTCTTTCTTTTTCTCTGAGTG
>JAOEGT010001332.1:0-26316 GCA_025447795.1 Speoplatyrhinus poulsoni
ATCAGGTGTGTTGGAGCAAGGCAACATATAAAACATGCAGGGCTGCGGCTCTCTAGGACCAGGGTTGCCTACCCCTGTACTAGTTAAATAAATAAATAAATAAATACAGTTGTACCTTTCGTTTCATTGCATATTTTAGTTGAACATTGTTTCTGATCATTTCTAATCGTTCTTCCCTCTTCTTCCTTCTCAGTTCATCTTCCTGGAAAACAGGAAAAAAGAAAATCATACAGTGATTTCCAATAGACAGGCAAAGGGGCTAGTCACCAAATGATTGGACAAACGGAACCAGCTGACATCTGAAATATCCAGCGGAAGCAGAAACCTTTAACTTTGACACCATATCCCGCTCTGCCTTCTTCTGCACAAAGTCAGTGATCCAGTCGGGCTCTGTGGGAGAGCAGGGGTCTGAAGCGGCCTGGGCAGTAGGGGGGGCAACACTGGAGGTGGAAATAACATCTTTCTCTCCTTGCAGTAAAGCTACCATCTCCTGTTGCTTTCTCTCCTCATAGTCCCTTAGCCAGGTCATTGCTCCACATATCAGACTCAGAGACTTGCCCTGGGAAGTAGTGAGAGCATATGGGATTTAAAAACATTAAATACATTTTACTATTTCCACACGAAAGCATATGGTTTGTCGCACACATTTACATTCTCACCGTTCCAGTGGGACTCTCAAAGATGCCAACTTTGCCATGTTCGAGTGCGGCATAAAGTGCTTGCATAAACTGCTCCTGAATGGTATATGGCTGGTAAGGAAATGGAAATGTGGGGTTGCCGTTCTCCATGTCTCCGATTGTACCTAGAATATATGACATGGCATTTGAAGGCGCGATACTACATCTAATAGATTTATGTGTTTTCATATTTTGAGTTCAGACCAGACACAGTAAGTACTGCTACTGTGCTAAACTAATAGCTAGCGAGTCTACGTAAAATAACTTCCACAGATAGTACGCTGTATCATAATGTTACACATCCTTATATTAACTTAAATCTTTTGATGACTGAAAAAAACGAACAGTACGACATAGATTAATTCAATGTTAACTAATAATATACTCACGCTCCATTCATTCGCACTGTTTTCAAGGAGCGCGCCAACACACTGCGCTGAGACTCAGATTGACCAATAGCACGCGAGATCACATGTGTGTTTCGTTACCACACCGTGAACGCAACTGTAAGAGCTAGTTCGTGAACTGTAGCACATACTTTTTTTTTATTAAACAATAATTATAATTAAGGATAATTTGTCCATAATTGAGTGTTTTACAGTATCACTTGTAATGTGAAGATATATTGACGCATTGCACCGCCCATCCGGATCACCCGTAGATATTAATAATACACCCACACTCTTGCTCGTCTGTCTTGGTTCCTCCCACATTGTCTGGAAAGTTCTCTGCCCTTCCTTTAAACGGTTATTATATGCCATATTGAGAAGTAAGCAGCAGAGCAACGTGGACTTTGTGCACCATCAACAAATCATAGGGGCTATTGTATAGGAAGGTAATTAGTGTGCAAAAGTGATATAGTTACGTCGTAGTTAGCATACATACGGTTACCGATACACAAACAGTTATATTGTTGTTTATATTCTACAAGTCGTGTAACACTAAGTAACAAGACTGCCGTTACCGTACACTACCGGTACCGGT
Source organism: Speoplatyrhinus poulsoni (assembly GCA_025447795.1). Taxonomy (NCBI): domain Eukaryota; kingdom Metazoa; phylum Chordata; class Actinopteri; order Percopsiformes; family Amblyopsidae; genus Speoplatyrhinus; species Speoplatyrhinus poulsoni. The sequence goes on from JAOEGT010001332.1 coordinate 1,662, forward strand.
ACCGTAGTCACTTCACTTGTGTGTGCAGCAATCCATCGTTGCAATCAGTTAGCTAGCCTTACTAGTACTCTTTGCTTGCTGGCGCAGGTACAAAAGGGGGTTTGGTCGAGCCAACGCATGATGACTGCAGAGGAACCGATGAGCGAGGGACAACAAAGCATCCCACTAGAAGGAGAGGATATTACGGGAAAGAAAGATGGGGGTGTTTTAAAGGTATTTATCAGTCTTGTCAAATATGTTAATTTGAACTGTCTGGTCATCTAGCAGAGCGGTTAGCTTTTATTTACCCTGTTGTATGAGCTAACGTTAGCTATGCTAATGGTAGCACTAGTTATTACATGGCAATGCTTGCTAAAGCTGGTTTACATCCCAAAACACGTGTTAATTAAATCGTATAATGTTGCTTTCAAGGCAAATGTTACAAACTATTTCGTAAAAAATGTCGCGATTATTGCGATTGTTCAATTTTACATGGTTCCTGTGGTAACTATTACCATAGGTAGCTGTCAGATAGCTCTCCATGAGTTACCGTACCCATCTTCACTAGGCACATTCTAGAATGGTCTGGCAAATGCAAAACGAATGCAGGGCCAGTGGAACTGAAATACGAGCAAGTTGCAAGCGCAGATATTCTTACCATTTGAATCTGCATTTTCTTATGTATTAAAGTAAAACACATCTCTAAATTTTACAACTTTATAACTGTGTAATAGCTTAATTTTAGTACAGCATGTTTTGTTGCAGTCAGTACTTTTTAAAATGTTTTTATGCCAAATATATTTAATAATACATGGCATTTGTTTTTCCAGTTGGTGAAAAGAGAAGGTACGGGCACTGAGTTGCCTATGACAGGTGATAAAGTGTTTGTACACTATGTAGGGACGCTTCTTGATGGTACTCCATTTGACTCAAGCAGAGACAGAGGAGACAAGTTTTCATTTGAGCTGGGCAAAGGTAGGTGGTTAATGTATTTAAGAACACGTTCACTTTTTGTGATTATATACTTGGCCAATATGTTCTACTTTTTGTAATTTATTTTTGCCGTGCATAGGTCAAGTGATAAAAGCATGGGACATAGGTGTTGCAACAATGAAGGTGGGTGAGCTTTGCCAGCTCATCTGTAAACCAGAGTATGCTTATGGATCTGCGGGAAGTCCACCCAAGATACCCCCGAATGCCACACTAGTGTTCCAGGTAAACTGATATGACAGGGTTTGATGTAGCCTACATATTTTCTGATGAATGTTTACACGGTCCTCATTGTATATTTCCTTGTATCTGTGGATTGTGAATGTCTTGTCTGTAGGTGGAGCTGTTTGAGTTCCGGGGTGAGGACATAACTGAAAATGAGGATGGAGGAATAATTCGTAGAATTATCACAAAAGGCGAGGGCTACTCCAAACCCAACGAAGGAGCTGCTGTTGAAGGTAATCACACTAAACAAACTTGTAGTTCTTGCTTACTTGTTTCTAGTTGAGTAGACAAGTTGAATAAAATAAATGTTCAGGTCACAAGCCCCTTGCCTTAGCACTTTGGTCCAGCACCTGGTCCACTGGCACCGCTGTCGTTCAGCGGTGCAACTCTTTCTTTCTGACCTCACACCACAGTGGTACAGCCAGCCACATGGCTACAGTCTCCAGCTTCCACCTGAGACTCTGGACCCACCTCTTTAGAGTTCACCTAGCCACTGACTTCTCTGCCCCATGGCACCAACAGTGGAAGGAACGGGAGCTAGCTCTGTCTTTGTATGATGTTCTGTCTTTAGCTGAAGTAGTTAGAAATGTGTTTATATTATATTATACAAACTCAAGGAACACATTGGGCTCTAGTGACCGCTGAGGTAATTGTTGTATCAACCTTTTATACTTGTTTTGCTTTTACATTTGATCAATGGTGTGTGTGTGGCCGGTGTTATTTTTATTTTATTTATTTATTTTTTATTTTTAATAAGTTGATATCCAGAAAATGACTAATGTATTTGAGAATCTCTTTTGTGGTTTAGTGTCAAATAACTACTTGTAAAGAATTCACTTTGACTGACAGGGCAGAATTTAAATCATGAATACTGTAGCTGTTCAATCTACAGGGCTGCCTAACATATTTACTTTGATACAGTTCTTAACATTTGTTTCCCATTCTAGTAACCGTGGAGGGTAAATATGAGGGCCGCGTGTTTGACGAGAGAGAACTTAAGTTTGAGATTGGTGATGGAGAGGGCCTTGGCTTTCCAACTGGTGTGGAGAAAGCCATTATGTCCATGGAGCAGGGAGAAGAGTCCATCTTCAACATGAAGCCTAAGTAATTACATCTACCAAATGCTCATGGTGGTGATTCCCAATGTTACAGCTGTGCATGTTATTTGTTGTTTTAAAGAATAAGATTTTCAGACAAGTCCTTTCATTTTAATTTGAACTGAAGTAGGGCTGCCCTCTGAAAGTTGACAAGTCGAATCAGTCGGTGCCCCTTCAGTCGACTGAGATTGTTCAAGTCGAGCAGTTGTTTATTACTTTTTTCCTTCCCCCATGTGCATTACAATAGCAGAACACGGATATAACAAAACTGCACAGCACAGGGATAACATACCAATGAGGAATTATATAAAGGAACGTCATCAGATGCCAAATATTTCATTATATCAATAGGAACGTAATAAAAAAAAGTAATTAGGACGACTGCATAACTTGCATCTAGTCTCACTGAAGCTCATGCCAGTGGATTTTATGATTGCCAGATAGTCTATCATAGGCTATTGAGGGGGGGCAGAGTAACAAATGGTCCAATCTCTGTATTGAACGGCCAAATCCGATTCGACTGACACAATTCTAAATCAAGGGCAGCCCTACACTGAACACATGCATTTAAAGGTAGAATTCCGTAATGATTATGGGACAAAAATTCCTAGTGCCTTTTTGTTGTAGGTATGGCTTTGGAAATGCAGGAAATGAAACGTACAACATTCCTGGGGAAGCTACGCTGCAGTACAAGATTAAGTTGATAGCTTTTGAAAAGGTTCTTAATTTCTAAATGCAAACACCATGATTTTGGTTCAACAGTAACCTCCTCACACACACACACACACACACGTGCATAGATTAACTGGAATTCCTATTCTGTTAGGCTAAGGAGTCGTGGGAGATGAACACGCCTGAGAAACTGGAGCAGAGCAGCATTGTTAAGGAGAAGGGAACACAGTATTTTAAGGTATGTAGTATGTGTTTTGAATTTGTATTCTAAATGCATTTGTATTTCATCCAATATCTTTAACTTTTGTGTGTTTTAGGAAGGGAAGTACAAGCAGGCCTCTGTGCAGTACAAGAGGATTGTGTCCTGGCTAGAACATGAATCTGGTTTGGGAGAGGAGGATGAGAAGAAAGCCAAAGCATTGCGACTTGCTGCTCATTTGAACCTAGCCATGTGCTTCCTCAAACTAGTGGAGCCAAGCCTAGCTTTGGAAAACTGTGACAAGGTATCTACTGGCTAAGAACTGGTGGGAGTGTTCCTTAAATGGACCTTTCGCCTTCTGATTAGTCAAATAGGCTGGCAATCTAACTCTGGCAAAAGGTCCACTGAAGTGGGAATTACAAGGATTAGCTGGAAGAGAGAGATAAGCTGTTGGTGTTAACAACACTTGAATACATTGGACATAAGTGGTCAAAAAAGTATTAATATCAGTTCAGTAGGCCAAAGCCACAACATCAAGTGGTGTTTATGAAGCTGCACAAAGTGATGTTAGTGTTTAAGATTACATTTAATTAATTTACATGCACAGAAAATTGGGAAGTTCAGTGCAAATTAATGTATTTGTTAATTACATACATTGCCGAGCGCAACATCAAGTCACATTTTATGTGCATGCCTAGAGTGAGTTTTCCCAAAGCTTGTTTTTTTTTTTTTCTTCTAATTATTTCATGATTTTAGGCTATGGAGCTAGATGAATCCAATGAGAAGGCTCTCTTCAGAAGAGGAGAGGCATTGTTTGCAATGAAGGAATTTGAGAGGGCCAAAGGAGACTTTCAACAAGTCTTACAGCTGTATCCTGCCAACAAGGCAGCAAAGAGTCAGGTAAACACTAAACAAAATGATGACTTTCAGGTATATCGGTCAGTGTTCATGATCTCTTGATTGTATATGTTGTCTACTGTATATGCCAGGTGGCTCTCTGTCAGAAACACATTAAGGAGCAGAATGACAAGGACCGGCGTCTCTATGCCAACATGTTTCAGAAATTTGCAGAGAGGGATGCCAAAGTGAGGAATTGTTTTTCTTTATATCCACAAGGGGGCAGAATAACCATGTGTTTACTTGGACAAATCAAAGGGTCCTCTACTAATTTGTCCACTTTTTCTTTTTTTAAACACTTTATTTACAGAAAGAGACAGAGAAGACAAAGTCTGACGGCAAGGAGAATGACAATGAGATGGATGTTGAGAATGGAGTGCAGGAGTAAATGTTCCGGTTGAAGATGTTATTGTGATGCTGTTCAACTTGACTTAAGACTTTTGTACTGTCAGTCATCATGCTTATTTTTTTATTATTATTATTATTATTATTATTATTATTATAAAGATGTGATTGGGAATATGGAGTGGTTCTGTTTGAGATGATGTATATGTATACTGATTATGTACACATATGCTGGCTTTTCTTCATCAGTCATGGCAGCTAGTTGATGGTCAGGGCTTCTGTAGGTCATGGCACATTGAACTATGTTAAATGAGTTGTGTGCAAACCCCCCCCCCATCCTTTCAACCTAAAAATGTAAACCACATGTATTTTACCAACTTGGATATAAGGTAAATCATTCAGATGTATTCATCTTCAACCCTCACCCATGAAGGGCTAGACCATTTATCTTGCACTTCTCTTTAGCACCCCTTAAAAGTCTTGCTATTCATCTCATGGCTGTTGTTATTTTGTGGGCCAACTGATCAACTTCTCTAGCAGTCCTTCAGTTTTGCTATTTGTGTAATTCCTCGAAGTATAGCAGCACTGTGGATATGACTTCTGCTGACTGATGCTTACCTGGTGGAACCTTTTTATTTCTTAATTATGTTTAGAGTAGTAAACTATAAAAGCCAGGTACATGACTGTTTTTCACTTTAGATTTTTTGTTTGTATTTTGGGTTCTTTAAACGTTTAATACAATTTAACTGGAATAGGCCTATGTGCAAGAATGCATCTAGTGTCAAATTTAGTGGTTTATCCTGATTCCTGGACTTGTTCTTTAATGAAGGTTTAGTCTTATTTGCTGTTTAAAAACGATATGAAAAGTGAATCCTAATGGTTCATCGTCTGACCTGATGAATCTGTTGCAATATGAAGTGAGCTGGTCGAGTTTCATAGCTTTTACCTGCCTTGTTACATAAGTAAAGCATACATTGCAAACAAACCTGCAGTATTGGGATGTTTCACATAGTTTTGTGATTTCAAGTTGTTCACCCTTGTTTGATGTCAAATCATTAATTTAAAGACAACGTAGAAAGTTTTCTTAGCCAGTAGATAATATGGCAAATATATTGACATTTCTTGTTATTCCTACTGTGACCAAGTTGTGAGTATAATTTTCTTGTCCTTCCTACATTAAGATACCTACATTGCATGGTGTACAGCCATCACGTTAAAGGAATTATTACGACCTCTAGTTCTTGCATGCAGTGATTTAATAACTGACTATTATCCACTGGCCATACAACCTAATATTTTTTAGAACAAAGAAAAAAACGTGCCATCTCTACCTTGAGATTTAACGGTAAGATAATTGGCTATATGCTTTAGGGGCAATTTAAAAGTGTACAATCAATCCATCTTTATTTATATAAAGATACAAAGGCTAGGCTACCTGTCCCAAGGTAAAACCCTCAGCTATAAGATACCTCATAATGGGTGCGGCCATGTTTAACTCCGCCTCCACAATTCTGTGTCTGTCTGGGGTGAAGCAGTGTGTGGTTACAGTTCAGTTTGTGCGCCGCTGGTCCCCCGCAAAAAGAAAGGACTGCATAGATCAGAGCTGTAGCCTACTGTGCTATAAGCTAATTAATTCTCGAAAGTTTGAGGCGTTCTTTGGCTTGGACTGCAGCTTTGTCGTCATGTTGGATTAATTTAAGCGATGAACTACGGGTTTAGCCTCAATTGGTTTGGTCAAGAGTTCTTGGCGCGTCGGCTCTTAGTCCACAAGGAGTAGGGGACAGGGCAAGGCATGGTGGGTCGGTCAATCCTGACAAAGCGCCCACCCGACTGATGAATACAGTGTCTATAGCGAGATCCCGTCGCTGAACACCGACAATGATCGCTTCGTTTTTTCCCGTGAAGAAACTGAGGCGCAATAGCAAATATCTCTTGTGGGGAGGCATTCTAGTGGTTGGAGCTGTCGCCATGTACTACGAGTTTGTTGGTGCAAATATCTGGAGTGCCCGTAAGTCCAACTCTAATTCTGGTAGTTGCAGCAATCGTAATTCTAGCTCAACAAGTGTATGTTTGTTGTGCGGTGCGGTGTGTGAATGTTGTGGCTTGCTTTCTCCTTTGTAGTTGCACACGAAATCAGTTGGGTGTTTGGAAATATATCACATTTAGAGTACGTGTGATGGACTACAACAGGTGAAGCAACAGGGTTTTCTGCTGGACAAGATTACTGCACTTACGAGCGTGTTTGAGAAAAGGGATGATGGTGTCCGATCATCATCACACAGACGGTGTAGATTCAGTCACAGTCACTTTGTTTCCGAACTTGCGAAACGAATTTTCACATCACCATTATCCACAGTGCAAACACATACTGAACTCCATCACTTAAGTTTTGTGTGTTGATATTAGTTTCAAAAGAGCACAATACTATCGTCTAATATTAAGTAGTGTATAAGTTATAACACATTTTTAACAATTGATACCGGTAGCCTACAGCAACAACAACAACAACAACACATCTCTACAACACATCTGAATAAAGCAATAATACCTGTAATTACAGAGACCATGCATTAGTGACATTGTGTGTTAATGGCAATACAGGATCATGACTAGACGCTGAAAAGGTACGCTATATATTATGCGTGCTCTTGAACAAAGACTGGCATGTAAACGCATGCCTCAGTCAGTCAGAGGCTGCATATTATGCATAGAGCCACATATTCAACTATGGGCCTTTTGGGTTATTCAGAGGGGGTGGCCTGCGCATAACATTGACAAGCCCGGGTATAATGAATTTGCTGGGATTTTTTATCTGGGATGTATTTTGATTCTAAATCCGTATGCAAATAATAATGTGTCACATCTCACATGATTCGTTTACATATTTGTTCCAATTAGGTTATCATTGTATATGATCTGGTCAATGATCATCTTTTGACTGTGTTTTTTTTTTCTTAACGGAATATTCAGCACTCTACATGTCTAAAGAGAATAGAAAGGAACAAGAGAATGCAGATTTGATCTTTGGGCAGGGATCTACTTAGTTAAAAATATCCCTGGTTGTTTCCAAGCAGCCACTCTCTAGAATTACTTGGTATGTGGTACCATAGTTGGCCCCATGTTTCAAGTCAGATTGTGGATCTCCACCCTCAGATAATGACAGGCCTCCAGGCCACCATGGGCTTTTACCACAAAACACACACAGGCGTTTTCTTAAAATATATGAGGCCATATAAAAAAATAAAAAAATGTCCTTTGAGTGTGCAGTTTGCCATACTGGCCTCTTAGTGAATGCCAATACTGTCAAGATTCACATGTCCAGGCCAGGAATCCTATATAGTGAATTAGATTAGACTATTTCTAGGCCGTCTTTGATACTGAATATTGATCCATGGCAAATTGTGGCAAAAAAAAAGTTCGATAAAAATAGTTTATTAAAGATTAGACTAATTCAGACATGTCCTCAGCTGAGTCTTGAAATAATTGTCAGTTGGACAGTTAACTAAATAAGAAAGGATATCTGAATGGTTCTTTCTTATTTGTATATTATATTATTTATTTATGTTCTCGCTAGGAATGACATGCACATAATCCCTTCACTTTAAAGCATGTTATGATGCAACTCTTGTATGAAAACACTATACAAATAGAGTTTATTAGGTTTTTGGGCCACATTTGGACAGTATTTGCTAAGATGTCTAGAAAAGACATTTGAAAATGTATAGGACAAACTATTCTGTAATGTTAATTATGAGAACATCACAGCACTTGTGTAAACTACTTAACACATTAGTGGCCAATACTGTATTTGTGACAATGGGAAATGAATTAAAAGCATGTTTATATGCTGACTTCACTCAATAGCAGAAGTAAATCATTTCCTGAAACACTCATGTAGATCAGGTTTCCTTCAGACAATGTTATTATGCTTATGCTCTTTTTTTTGGGAAGCAGATTTTAATTTCCGTCTTTAATTTGCATCTTTCCACACACCACGCATGGTAATGTATCTTTTTTACAAAGCAACAAAATGGGTCACATAGCATTTAGACAAATGTTTTATACCCACACAAAGACAAGTATACATTCCAATTAACATATTTTAATGCTGTTAATGCAAGTTGCAGAAAAATCCATTTAAAAATAAAAGTAACAGTTTGTTGCTATTTTAACAGTATTAAATGTCAGTAAAATCTGGTGAGTGAGACAGGTTAGGATGTTAAACTTCCATCTGTAAGGTCTTGGGATTGAACCCCAACATTCCTATCTGTAAGCATCCATTAGCAATATCTATAGTAAGTATAGTTATATAGGTATAGTAAGTCATTCTAGAGAAAGATTGTTGATATTTGAAATCGATCAAAACAACACTTCAATGCTGCCTCAGCTCCGTCCCCCACATATTGGAAACAAATTGCCAAAGGCAAGCTACAGTATTGTTGTGTGCCGTCTGCACCACTTTGAGTTCTAGCGGACTACGAGGACTAAAAGTGCATTAGCCTTTGTGCTTTGAATAAAAGCATCTGCTAATGGTTAATAAAATGTGTGTGCTCAAATCAGTTATGTGTTCTTATTGTTTTTAATTATACTTTTCAGCCAGATCACCTGTCGGTGAAGATGTTATCTGGCGACGGTCTGACCAAGCGGTAAGGAGAGAACTGGTGAATACTGAAGATAGCTTTGGTAAACAGAGGGATAATCTTTGGACAAAGTTGAATATGTAGTTTATTTTTTATTTGATTTATTTATTATTATTATTAATATTATTTTATAAATTTAAAAAATTTCTTCTTTTAAAATCTGTATTTATTTATTCATTTGAAGTACAAATGTGCATGTTTACCCTCTCTGTAAAGCACGTTGAACTGCAATTCTGTATGAAAAGTGCTATATAAATAAAATAAAGATTATTATGTGTATTTTCCAGGCCGAAGCCGACAACCAACTAGATTCACTGGAGGATTCAGCTCTTTGGCGTTCTATTCATGCTCCGCTGCCTTGGAAACCAGAGGTGTGTATGGTTTTATAGGCTCACCTTTTGTTAAACTCTGGCACATGCATCTTGATACACATAATACACTATCAAAATCCTCAATTCTCTGTTGTCTGTATTGCTCCCACTACACATAAACGAGCACAGGTGAGATATTTGACCCTGGGGAATCTTTGACAAAGATCTGCTGATCTTGTCAACCCTGTTGTCAAGCTGAAATGAATATGAGACATTACATTGCTAAATCTGACATTACGTCGAGTTGGTCAGTGTTGTGGTCTATTATAGTAATTTTGTTAACCACTTAGATTTAAGGGTGCCAGAGGTCTCAATAGAGCCAGATAATAAATCTTGTCTCAAATGTACATGTGCAATTAAAATGGGCAGGAATAATACATAATACTGTATGCATTTCATTTCATTTGTAAAAATTAAATTGTAAACTATGTATGAAATGCAAAGGAGAGAATGATTGGGCAGTCTGGATTATGTGTTCAGCAAAGTCTAATAATCCAGGCCTGATACCGATACTAATAACTTTGAATATTTGAGTATATTCAGTTTATTCATCGCTGTCCTTTTCTTTCTCCAGTATAAAGGTCAGGCCAACATGCACATATTTGAGGACTGGTGTGGGAGCTCTACAGCTGAGCTCCGAAAGAACCTGCACTACCCACTTTACCCCCATGTGAGTCAAAAACGCTCTTGCAGTTCATACACAATGACACTTTAAAGTTTTACTAAAATGTATGTATAATGTAAATGTATAAATCCCTGTAAAAATCTATATCCATGCTGTATTATTGATGTCATAGTACACGGGTACATGCTTAACTGCATAATACATTTTGCCAGAATAGTTTTTGCAGGTTTTTTCAAATAAAATATATACACCAAACAGAAAATAATATATATTTTTTTTCACATAAGACCAAAACCTTTCTTTTGTTAAACTGAAGCGCATGAATCAAAGTGAAGTGCAAGTGGACACTGTTTCTACATTTTCCAAGTTAACCCTCTGAAACAGGCACGTGCATGCATGCTGTTACAGTGCGCTGTTGTTTCCATTCAGGAATTCTGCGACCACACGCTAGATTCCTGTGTCTCTATTATTATGTATTCTCACTTTGTGTAAACATCACGGTGTGTGCTGTGCTTTCCCTGGTTTACATGCTTTCAGACCAGAACTACAGTGGAGAAGCTGGCAGTCTCACCACAGTGGACTAACTATGGGCTTAGGATCTTCGGTTACCTGCACCCTTTCGCTGACGGTACTGCCCTGCTGGTTGCATTTCTCTGTCACGCTGCAACAGTCAGCGATTTCACTGTGATTTCTCTATATCATCTCCACATTTTTAATCTCTCTCTCTGTCTCTCTCTCTCTCGCTCCATCTCTCTCAGGAGAATATGTGTTTGCCGTGAGCTCTGATGACAACTCAGAATTCTGGCTCAGCATGGATGACTCTCTTAGTGTGCAGTTACTGGCCTGGGTGGGCAAGGTAAACATCTCTGTCATCCACCTGCATGCTACCTTCCCTTTTGGGGGTTGAGATGTTTTTTTCTTCATATAACCTGAGGTGATTATTAATGATTAATTCATTATTTTGGATGATAATCTAGTTTAACTTTCTTTACACACACACGCTAGCACGCTCATATATACAGTATTTTGTTAATATCTTAGCCAGTGCAGTGCGACGAAATTACTGCAGGCCTTCTCATAAGTGTTATCATTGATATGCTGCTTTCTTTAAACACATTTGTTTGTCTTTCCAGACAGGCACCGAATGGACAGCTCCTGGCGAATATAATAAATATGCGAGTCAAATATCAAGATCAGTTATGTGAGTTAAGAAACTAATGATCAGCCAATCAAGAGTGTGAATGCACGGGCACACCTTGTGTTGCTGCATATGTGATACTGATAAGATCTTACAGAGCATGTGTGACTCTCTCTCTCTCGCTCTCTCGCTCTCTCTCTCTCTCTCTCTCTCTCTCTCTCACACACACACACGAGGATTTGAGAGTTTCAACAAGAGATAGCTAAAAAAAGAAGGAAGGATTTAGTAAATCAACAACCCAAAAGCCCACCCTCTGTTTCTCTGCTCCCAACCTCTGTAGCCCATTGGTCTGCAGACAAACCGTTGACTATTGCCTGTTGACAAATCTAGCTACTTATCAAATTTTGTTATTTTTGAGATCAAGTGTAATCATCAGTTAATCTATATATATATATATATATATACTGTGTGTGTGTGTGTGTGTGTGTATGTATATATACATACATATATACATACATACATACATACACTAACCCCGAGGCATGAGACCATGGTATGTCAAAAAAGGAGTTATACAGCTCTTAAGTGAACGAGCAGGTGATCCATTGCTGTGGGCCGTGGTGCACAAGCTGACTCATGCAAACTCAAAATTCATCCTCCCAATGCGCCCGTGTGTGTGTGTGTGTGTGTGCGTGTTTTTCCCCTTCTTTTTTTTTTTACTCAGTTCCCATAAGGTATATCCTTTTATTTGGGACGCATTAGTGTATTTTATTTTGAGGTAGTGTTACTACTGGTAATCAACTTCTTCTGACTTCTTCTGACAGACTGTCTGCTCAAAAACAGTACTTCTTTGAAGTAATCTACAAACAAAATGACAGAGGGACGGACCACATTGAGGTGGCTGTAAGTATTTGGAAACTATCTTCCACTTCTCCCTTCCTGCTAACATATTTACATTTTAACATTTACGACATTTGGCAGATGCTTTTATCCAAAGCGATTTACATGTATTACATTTGTCAGTAGTTGGACAGGTCATATACCAGCAATTATAGGCAAACAATATTCTAAATAGAACAAATGGAGTATAACGTCATTATACCTATTACCACATAGTCATATAAAGGGCAATAGTTAATGGCCTAGCTACTAAAGTGCAATAGGTAATGGCCTAGCTAATAAAGTTCATACAATTTATGTTTTTAATCATTTTAATTTTTTAAATATATAAATAGTGAGATAAGAGCATGAGAAGTAAGTGCAGGACTTAACATATGTGTTTATATGGTGAAGAAAAGCAATATGTTGTTATTTATTTTATATACTGTATATGTGTTTGTATACACACAGTGGCAGCTCAACAAAGAAGGTTTGATGTTCATGGTTATTGAGTCCAAGCACCTCTCCCTCTATACTAGTAAGTACACACGAGCTCAGCACACCTCAGGTAAATGAACCACTGATTAGGCACATCTCATGTAAATGAACCACTGATTGCATCAATAGGAGTATTGTGTGCGTTGCCATTTCCTTACAATGCAGCACTCAATTCACGTGGACATGGAATAGAAAATATGTGATGATACCAGTGTTGTCAATCAAATGAAATAAACTATAAACTACATACAATGTTTGTATCCAGGATTTCACCAAATGAAATAAAGGTTTATCTGAAATCATCTCGCAACCCCCCCAAAAGGGCCATTTTCGTAACGCTACATGTGGAACACCAGTGCTATACAGATGCTTGCGTTACTGCTCCCTTATCAGCCAATCCAACCCACAGATGAGTCTACCCTGTTTATGAGTGACGTGGACCATATACCGCAGACTGTTGCCAGCCATACTAGTGTGCCCAGCAAACACCCCAACGGCAACGCTGATATGCTGAGAGATGACCCGCGGGACTCCATTTATCGAGGTGAGGCAGAAGAATCCATTCCACCCCGGTCCTTCATGGACTACCTGTATGTATAGCCCACCTGCAGCTACTCTCTGAGGTTTCAGCTTGTTGATTTTCCTGTGTATGTGTTGTGTTTGTTTGTGCAACAGTACCATTGATAAACAGCAGGCACCTACAAAGTGTGCTGCCTGACTGTGCCTACAAACCCACCTATCTGATCAAAGGCTTCCCGCTGCTCCGCTACCAGGGATTGCAGTTTGTAAGTAATTTCGGTGTTGCATTCCAAAGTTCATTGCCGTGATTATGCAACATGGCTGTTAACGTATATGGGCTTGTCTTTTATTTATAAGACAATCCCATAAATTATTATCAATCCCTTTAGCTTAATCGTAATTGAAACAGAAGCTAGTTCCCCTGATTCATAGCTCTGTGATACCCATTAGCATGTTGATCTGCTGTTTCCGCAGGTTCATATGTCCTATATATACCCTAATGACTACACACGACTCACCCACATGGAGAGGGAGAATAGCTGCTTCTACCGCGAGAGCCCCATTTACCTGGAGAGGTAAGGACTGTAGCAAACAGCTGTGACTGTTGCTAACACTGAAGGCCATGGTATGCTTATGCCAAAAGCCAACAGCTAATTTAGGTGAACCATTCGGGTGTTCTACTGCAGTGTGTGTACTGTACAACCATCTCCATCTAACATTGTACACCCCCCGCGCCCTGCCCCACCCAATGCGCCGTAGCCTACAATTGGTCAACTATGTCAAGTGTGTTTTTTTTAACCTGCCATTCACATGGAGAGTCCTTTGTTTGGATCTGCATGTAATGCAAATGCAAACACTTAAGTATACTGGCATTTGCTTGCAACTCTGTAATGTGCATCCTAGCCCTGTTTGACAGAAGTATCCGGGACCTAAAAAGTTACCTGGACCTAATGCAATGTTAAACGGCAGAGGAAGGTGTGGCGCCCATTCCACTGTTTCTGAGTGGCAGCACACCTTGTGTTTGTGGTGGTAGTGGTGCTTGTGTGTGTGTGTGTGTGTGTGTGTGTGTGTGTGTGAATCTTCCTTAAAATGGAAAAACACCTGGAAATAACATTGTTAAACATAGTTGCGCACAGTAGAAGTCAATATTAGCTCATTCCATCCCTTTTACCAGGTATGGTTTCTCGAGGTACATGGAGCTGGACCGTCCAGAGAGAGGAGAGAGCGAGGACAAAGGTCAGCCTCCTCTGTTCAATTTGTAGAAGCTCAGCATAAGCTAAGCCTGTGGTTTGCTCCCCCTCTCCCCCTCTCCCCACTCCAATAAAACCAAGCATGTCTCTCTTGTCTGTCCCCGCTGTCTGCTGTGGCAGTTTTTCTGTTCAATAGGAGGGAGCGCGAGAAACGAAACAACGGCCTTGCGTTGGACTACGGCGACGACTACGACGATTACGTCCAAAGTCGCAGGCGCAAAATTTTCTCGCTGGGCGCCGAGGCGGACCTGCACCTGGTTGGGAGGAGGAGCATGGGAGGGGCTGACGCTCTGTCCCGACCGGCGGCGGAGGAGAGCGTGGCTCCGCGGGACGCCGGCGTGCCAAACAAGGCGGTGAAGGAGAGCAGAGGAGAGCCGGCCCCGGCGAACCCGGTGGCCCGGGTGAACCCGGCAGGCCCCGTGAACCCCGAGGGAGAGATCAAAACAAGGTCTGCCAAGAGAAAGAGGCTGAAAAAAATCAAGGTGGATGCCAAACCGAAACATGTGGAGAGGGAGCAACCGCAACCAGAGGGCAAAGAGCGTTTTGGACTTAAGGAGACGCCTTTGGGCACGTCAGCAAGCCCCCTGTTCAGCCCTGAGCGTGACCAAAGGCTCAAACAGTCACAGCCGTGGGACAGGAACCCCGCTGTGCCTGAGAGGAGACGAGCAGCCCGGCCTGTGGCCGTCCGGGGCTCTTCAGGAAACGGTTCAACAAGTCGGCACGCAGACGTCAGAGCCCCTTCATTAATTTTCAACCAGAGAGAGGCCGTCTCCATGACAACCTTAATGGAGCGAGAGATGGAAGTGAACATAAACCACACTTTCCACAGAGCTAAGGTGACTACGAGGGCCAAGATGGACAGACTTTGGCGAGGGTTAAGTCCAGAGGACATACACTTAGACGCAGAGAAGCTTGTGAACAACAAAGACTTTGACTATGCCTTAAAAGAGAAAGAAGACTCTTTTTGGGTGCAAGGAGACTCTGAAATTGGGAATGAAGACGTGAGCTATGACAGCACACCTCCACCTCCAGTAGACATTGAGATCAACTGGAGGCAAACTTTCAGAGTGAACCAGTTGGATTTGCAGGCGACACGCTCTGATTGGATAGACTTGCACTGTAATGTCTCAGGAAACCTAATGCTCCATGCTAGCGATGCTCAGGCTATGGTGAAAGCATTCATGGATAAAATAAACCAAAGGCACAATGGGTAAGTGTGTGTGCGTGTATACTGTAGCGATCTCTTTGAATGGCACTTTAACGTTAAAAATGTGACATGATTGATCAAAACAGCTTTTATTTCCATATTTTATCATTAAAGAATATTGTGTATCATTACCCTGTTAATTATTGTGTTCAGATCAGAACATGGTATTTCCATAATAGAGTAAAACATGGGTAGAATTGCACAAATCCCATGTTTAAAATAACTACTTTCAGTTGTGTTGCATTACGATTGGAATCAAATTGAGAGCAAGCAATTTAGACAAAGCATGCACACGTAACACATCAAACATCATCCTTGTGTGTGTGCGCGTGTGTGCGTGCGTGTGCGTGTGAGAGCTGGAGGTGACCCTCCATTGCTTCGCTCTGCCACCCAGTGGACAGACAATGCACGCTCTTCATTCTAGGGATAATGCATACGGTGGCTGACTACCTTTGCTTCGTTGCTGTAGGCAGTTCACACTTGTCCGTGTGATTAATGTGGAGAAGCGTGTAGATGGCACCCAGGGAAGCCGATACCTTCTGGAGCTGGAGGTGAAGAATGTCCATGACCAAGTGCTTCGCCTGTCACATTACATCTATGCCCTGATTCGCCAGAAAAGGCAGAGCTCCCGGGACTTCCAGCGTACCACCCCTCAAGTGGTACTCTGCAATCCGGTGGGATTTCACTGGAACCCCACTACCACTGTCCACTTCGTAGTACCAGGTGCTCACACGCTCCCCCTGCTGGTTGTCTTGTTTGCTCTCTACTCTTACCTTTCTGGCCTGAGGCTGTCTCCGTTTGGCTTATTTTCATCACCTTTTTGTTGATTTGGTTACATTTAATGTGATCCTTTATATACTAGTATACTGTGTCTGTAACTCTCTCTCTCTCATACACACACACACACACACACACACACACACACACACACACACACACACCACACACACACCACACACACACGTGCGCACACACACAGTATCTTCAGTTTCTGGTTCTCTTTGGTCAGCATTCCTTGAAAATCATGGAATTCCTGGAAAGTCTGCAACATTTTGTGGGCTCTCTGGCTCATTTCCAAAGCACACATGATCCACTCTTCCGCTATGTTTGATGTATTGTCTAACATGTTGGTGTTCCTCTGTATCTCAGTGAAGAACCAGGCTCGCTGGGTTCGGCAGCTTATTGTAGACATGGAGGCCTTGTACCGAGAGACGGGGGACACAAACTTCAATCTCATCATAGCTGACTACAACAGCACAGACATCGATGTTGAGAAGGCACTGCAGACCTCCACAGTCTTCAGGTATGTCCGTTTAACAATAACGTAAAGGATTTTGCAATTATGTTCATTATCCATCCATCCATCCATCCATTCATCCATCCATCCATCCATCCATCCATCCATTCATCCATCCATCCATCCATTCATCCATTCATCCATCGTCACCCACTTATCCAGAGTTGGGTGGTGAACAGGGAAGTTTGCAGCAGATCCCCTGTTCCCATGTTAATTAGCCAACTCAAAATCTCAATAAATGTATGTAAATATCTGATGTGTACTGTATATGGTTTGATATACCAGGTACCAGTACACGAAGCTGACTGGAAACTTTGAGCGCTCCGCCGGTCTCCAGGCCGGGATCAACCTCATAGATGTGAGTCGTGGCAACAGGAACGTTAAATGAGGGTTGTGTCCACTTTGCCAGCTTTCCTTATACAGGTTCATGTCCATAGACGTGGTTACAAGGAGCTTCTTCACCTTCTTCTCCTTTTCTCCCAGGATCACCACAGTATAGTGTTCCTGTGTGACCTGCATATCCACTTCCCATTCTCTGTTATCGACACGATCAGGAAGCACTGCATAGAGGGTCACATGGCCTTTGCTCCTGTTGTCATGAGAATGGACTGTGGCGCCACGCCCACGGACCCCCGAGGTACGCGGGCACAAGCACACGCACGGCGGCTTCTGCTTGATCTCTGTTTTTAACCCATGATGTGCTCAATGCAAGTCTGTGTGTTCCCTCTGAACCCCAGGATACTGGGAGGTCAATGGGTTTGGCCTGCTGGGAATCTATAAGTCTGACCTGGAAGCAGCAGGAGGCATGAACACCAGGGAGTTCAGAGACAGTTGGGGAGGCGAGGATTGGGAGCTACTTGACAGGTGCTTGGGCCTCTCTTCCTTACAATTCCTTACACAACTCTCCAACCATTGTATGTAATTAAACTAAGTCCCATTTATACATTAGGCCAGGCACTGATGTGTTTATGAATAGGGTGCAGGCTTGCGTGAATAGGGTGTAGGCTGACTCATTCTTTTATTTCCTCAGTCTGCCAAGAATAGTGTAAATGCAGGCATTGCTTTATATCAACATGTTCTAGAGTCACTTCTTGATCAACAGCAAAATCCAGTAAGAGCACTTCACATGGCTGCATGTCTAAACACCCTCATCACTGATTATTGCTCTGCACCTCTCTCTAGGATTCTCAAGTCAGGGCTGGAGGTTGAGAGGATCTACTTGAGGAACTTTTTCCACCACTACCACTCCAAGCGTGGCATGTGGAACCACCGAATGATGCCAAACCCTAGGTAACATGGTGCGTAACCATGACGTCTCCAAAGAAGCAACCATGGCAACCAAAGCACTTTATACCCTACCATTGACTCCAGCTGATCACAGTACCTGCTGACTGACTTGGAAATATCAATATTGGTACGTCTTAATGTGGATGGGATATCTGATACAACTTACCTAATTTTTCTGGAACACAGTACTGTAGCTGCCTATAGAAGAGGAAATCATTTAAAGATGATACTACTGAGAAGTTTATGCATACATATACTTTCTCTCAGTTTGAGATAATACTGAATATACTACTGACTACTGGGGTGCAGGTGTTTGTAGTCATCGACTGCATTATACTGTATCTGAAGATGCTACTTTGATGTTGCTGCGTGGACCTGTTACTTGCACTAGCAGCTGTGACATTATCCATAGAAAGACTGAAAACAAAATGACTCCAAGTGTACCCAGAGACTTTTGTTGCTTTTACAATGTTCAGATACACTCCACAACGGTGCACACACACAATTTCAGGAAATGAAACATCACAAGAATATTGCCTAGATAACTTCTCCATAAAACTTGACAACTGTTAGAAATGTGTTTTTGACATAATAAAAAGGAAAAACTGTCTGTACTTTGTGTCTGGCTGACACGGCCTGTCTATCAAGTCACAGTGTAGGAAAGCTTTATATTTATTGCACCACCAGTGGTGGGTTTTATTATTTGATGTTTTTGTTTCTCTTCAGACAGGCATGATGACATTTTAAAAGGAATACAAAATGTCAACAACAACAAAAAAAATTTCTCTCTGAGAGCTGCTGAATTGTCCTTAGATTTTAGCGTCATGGTTCATAATGTGCTTTTTATCAGGGACTGGAAATATGGGGTATACTTTTCACCTCCCAAAATGTTTTAAATTGCGACTGTAAAACAAATGACTGCCAGTACATATATATTCAGTACCAATCTGGAAAACAAACATTAGAACCACATTAGAACAACATGTCAGTTTCCTACAAACAGAAACATATGTTTGTCAGTGGATCTGCAAAAAAAAGTAAAAAAAAAAAAAAGTTTATAATGAATTAAATAAGTTGTTCTTTGTTAAACATGAGAACTGTGACAACTTTAAAAATTAATTTTAAAATAAATAGTTTTCCTAGTTTATTTGACTTAAGGGGGTTATGGAAGTTATGTAACACAGCTTCATTTATTTTGTAACATTTATTTTTTTTTGTAATATATTTTCACAAAAATAAGCTGTGCTGCAGTTTGTGTGGCATTACAGGTAATAAGATACTGTGAGCCTGGAAAATAGAGAGCATTTTTTATATCTCAATCAGCTTACCAAAATAAATATGCTATAAACACATTTTATCATAAATGCAAGAATTGTGGCAGGTAATCTTTAATTCTCACATTCCTTTCTATGATATGCACGTTTATTTTTCTACATGAAATGTTTTACAGGAGGCTTAGAAGGAAAACATAAGTGTTGGCCAGCCTTAAAAGGAAAAAAAACGATTTGGCCAGTTTATGATGCAAAAATTCTAGCCAGATATATTTTCAAACTAGTTAAGTGTCCGAATGCAGTGAGGTGGCTTGAGACACATCAATCTAGTTAATTTGTGCAGTTTAGTTCACTACCAGAGCTGATCAGTGATTCATAAAATGCCCAAATATGTGTATGTATGTATTTATCTCATTTTATCGATGCATTTATTCTTCTGTGGTTTTAAGGTATGATTTCAAACAAGATGTGCACAGTGTTTTACAAAATGTACTTCTGTTTTATTTGTTCATGATTTTGATTTTAATGTTGTATTGGATTTGTCGGCTGTTCTTGAACGATGGTATTGGTGAATGCCTTTCTTATTCTGGTTAAGTTATATTCAGACATTATGGTTTGAGCAGAATTACCTTTGTGTCATGTTCTGTTAAAATAGTCAATCTCTCACTCATATTACTAGATATACCTCATCCTCTCTTCCTGTGTAAATCTTGACACCTACCTTGTTTGTAGGGGTCTCAGGGAAAGGTTTCTCACTCTACTGCCTTGACTAATCTGAGGAATAAATTATTATTAAAATCACTTGAAACACACCTTTTTGGTAGTGCCATGATTTTGTCTGCAGGTCGCCGTATGGCTTTTAGGCTGATTGCGGCTTTATGGCATTTACATGAAGGTTCTCGTTCATGGCCACTGGAGACTGACCATTGTCAACAACACACATTCACTCCCAGTGCCAGAGTCTCCAATTACTTGTCCAATGCAAAAATAAGCATACAAGTTTACACAGACAACCCCCAAGCTTAATATGCTGTCAGGTGACTGCTAACCCATATACAACTTGTGTTATGCGTGTGCATATAACCACAAATCACCATGTCCATCAGCCTTTTCCCCAGCAGTATTAGTGTCCCTCTATGGACAAACTCTTTTGTGTTGGTGCCCATTTTTCATTTTAGGAGAAGAATTCATCATGGTGAAAAATTATAGTATATCAAAGCCCTGTCAGAGAATATCTCTTTACTGCTGTAAGGTAAAGTAATTGGCTATTTGCCTTAGATCCCATGCTTCAAAAACTAGAACTTGTTTGTATCGGTAGGCCTACTCTACAGTATATACACACATTCTTTTTAAGTTTAATAGGTTGTATGAAGGGCAAGATTTGGGTTACCATTTCCATTACCATATATACCACACACTAATAAGTGCTGGGTTGTTTTTTTCAACCCATTATTCTGGGTACTTTTAGTTGAACCCTGCCTGCTGGGTTGTAGCTGGTACAGTGCCCGCAGAAGTGTAGGCTGAAGAAAATTGATTATTACCTAACATCTATTGCAGCAACTTCTGATGTAAGTTGA
This sequence comes from Speoplatyrhinus poulsoni, assembly GCA_025447795.1. Taxonomy (NCBI): domain Eukaryota; kingdom Metazoa; phylum Chordata; class Actinopteri; order Percopsiformes; family Amblyopsidae; genus Speoplatyrhinus; species Speoplatyrhinus poulsoni. Next base: position 22,625 of record JAOEGT010001332.1, read on the forward strand.
TATACCACGTCTAAGAAATGCAAAGCTCCATTATACAACATCTCCACTTTGAACACATTCTCCTTCACTCTTTTAGGAAGCTATATTATTGTCCACCGCCAATTGCGTAAAATATTTTCTTCCTGCCTTCCATACCAGACATAGCCTCCACATTCTTATGCCAGTCACCGACCTCAACAAGGTCAACTCCTATAGAGTTGACCTTGTGGAGTTGACCTTGTGTTGACCTATTAGCTATGCTGTAACATTGCAATAATTCGGCAGAAATAGTAAGTACTTTTCATTGACATTTTATAATGTGGAGAGTACTCAAGTAGGTGGTCGTCTGCAGTTCCTCTATCAGGCCAGACAGCTGCAGTGGTGGAAGACTTTCTCCCAAGTAACGGTCCTTCTCCTCATCCCTCGCAGCTTTTTCTGCCTCCAGCTCCTACGTCACACGAGTCAGAGGTAGAATCTTCCAGGAGGACGGAGCATTAAACATTGTGCTAGCCACATTGTGCATATGAGACACTTTACTTCCATGGTGACATAACAAGAGGATGTTTTGGTGTTAGCCTTCAAAGAGAGCTTTCGAGAAGCAGAAATCTTGGATTTTGGCTGAAAAATACAGTTATATTATTACTTTAAATATGGACAATTACAGAAGATTGCTATGCTATTTTGTAAATAGTAGCCTAATGTTAGAGCTATAAGTAATAGCTAGGGTGGGTTATGGGTGATTGGTAGATAAGGTGAAACTGCCCGCTACTGCCCGCTACTGGAAAAGATTGTCACGTCTAATGGGAAGTATATGTCCAATACATTATATATCACTTTGTTGTTGTCATGTGAACTTTGTTTAAGTCACAGCCAAGCTCCTCCCTGTTTTGCAACCTGCACATTTAGTCCACTGACGTTAAAGATAGTCACGCAATCTGTAAGCTTGTTGATATTTGAACTTTATCAAAACAAAATGTCAAAAATCAAAACCTCTCCCTTCAATGCCTTATAGGGTGCTCCCTCAGAAGCTCTGGCCATATTGTTGAGCATGCCCATTCTTGCCTTAATTCATGTTGCGCATGCGCAAGACAACCCCAGCCCGGAAGACATTCATTCAACATTCAACAAGTTTCCCGTGATCACGCTAACAACTAGCCGTTTGTTTAATAAGACACTTAGCAATATTTGCATTATTTATATGCATGTGTAGTAACATTACCGAGTAACAAACCACTGCATATATATTCGTGTGAAAAATTTGTAGTTTTGTAAGATCTGTGCTGGTCAAATCTGTAGTTTTGTAAGATCTGTGCTGGTCATATTGCTGATTCTACCTTTAACGGTAATTAAACGTAAAATAAACGTTACACCGTCCTGAACGCAGCCATATTGTTGGGCGTGCCCATTCTTGCCTTAATTCATGTTGCGCATGCGCAAGACAACCCCAGCCCGGAAGACATTCATTCAACATTCAACAAGTTTCCCGTGATCACGCTAACAACTAGCCGTTTGTTTAATAAGACACTTAGCAATATTTGCATTATTTATATGCATGTGTAGTAACATTACCGAGTAACAAACCACTGCATATATATTCGTGTGAAAAATCTGTAGTTTTGTAAGATTGTGGTCATATTAGGTAAAACGTTTGTCATGTTATGCGAGAGACGGGGAGGTCAGACGGCGGGCTGTCAACAATGTTCGATTGAAACACCCCTTCTCTCTCTACTGTCTTCTGTAGCTGCAGCACTAGTAAGAGCAATTAAGTGCGAATATATTTTATTGTAGATAACGTGCCCGATAACGTTTTTTTATCTAACACTCACTGAAATGCAGTAAGCAGCAACTACAATGTTAGCCATGTTTTTCGTTTGGTTATTAACGCTCCGATAAAAAGCTGTCGTTCTCCCAGCCGTACTGGGAGAACGTACGGTACTGTAGTTAACACAAGCTGCCAGTCGTGAACTCTGCCGATTATGTATTTATAGCACTGTTAAGAAGATGCGATTACTAGCGAATTCCAGTATAACAGTTGTCAGTTAACTGGTTTGTTAGACAGAGCAAGGGGAGGTCTGAATGCAATTCCTCATTGGGTCACATATCTTGAAGCTGTCAGCAACATATGTTATGGTAAGGGTCTCAGGCTGTCTACAATGGCTTGGTTCAGGTGACTAAATGATCAGTGCAGTCACTAGTATATTTGCACTTTATTGATTTATTTTAACAGAGCAACTCTAAATTGGAACATGCCAGGGAAATTGAAGGCCAAAATTGTGGCAGGTCGCCACTTGCCTGTAATGGACAGAGCCAGTGACCTTACTGATGCCTTTGTAGAGGTGGGTGAAAATGGTTGATATTTAAGATTGTGCTTATAACCAGAATACTATATTTTAACTGCAGAAACATGGGAGTAGGTTTAACATCCTTTAATGTGTTGAATGAAAAATGATGTGTTGCAGGTCAAATTTGGAACCACAACTTTTAAAACAGATGTGTGTCCCAAATCTCTCAACCCCCAGTGGAATTCAGAGTGGTTTAAGTTTGAGGTAATGTTATTTGACTGGTAATGGAATTTCTTGAATATCATTCAGTTTTAAAGTCTATATTCTAGAAATAAAAAGTAAATTAAGTTTATTTGCAGCTTGTTTACATTTTAGTTGCCAAAATGTTAGTGGACATGGTTTGATAACAAATCTTGAAATTATTGGTTTGAAGGTTTATATGAGTAGTAACTGTGTGAATTATCATTACGTTTATTTTCAGTTTGTTAATCTTTGCCATGATGGCTGTTCCTTCTACAGAGACAATGTTCTAGTGGGCTGTTTTTCCAGTCATTATAGATCATGGAAGTTGATATTTTAGAAATGTTGTGAGAGTCAGGTAATTTGACAGTTGATTGTGGGAGTGGGAGCCCTAGTCAGTTTTATGTTTTGTGTGTGTTTAAAATATTTGGCTGAAGCACTCCTGCCTTATCTCCTTATTCCCTCTAGGTTGATGACGAGGACTTGCAAGATGAGCCGCTGCAAATCACAGTGTTGGACCACGACACATACAGCGCTAACGATGCTATAGGGAAAGTGTACATCGACATTGACCCGCTGCTGTGCAGCGAGGCTGCTTCTGTGATCTCTGGCTGGTTTCCCATCTATGACACTATCCACGGTACAGCACCCCCACGCGGTGGACCATTCTCATCACACGTGGGCCCCTCTTTCCACATTCTAATGCGTTGCTGTCTCACTTTCACACCAGGCATCCGAGGGGAGATCAACGTCCTAGTCAAAGTAGACCTATTTAACGATTTGAACCGCTTCAGACAGTCTTCTTGTGGGGTCAAGTTTTTCTGCAGTGAGTCTCAGCATGCCTACACTAATATGCTTGTTAACAGTTGGACAATGTGTAAAAGCACGTTGATTACAGATTGTACATTTACCAACCCAACAAAAGAGGTGTTATGTGTTGTGTCCCTGCACTTGCTACTGCTAGCCACATCTATTCCGCGGTGCTACCGGGCAGCGGTGGTCCACGGGTTTGTGGAAGAGCTGGTTGTGAACGAGGATCCCGAATACCAGTGGATCGATCGTATCAGAACCCCCCGGGCCTCCAACGAGGCCCGCCAAAGACTCATCTCGCTCATGTCTGGTAGGACCACCTGTGTCACAAATTTCCCCATGAAAACCATTGGATATGTTGTCACCTGACTGACATAGCTC
>JAOEGT010001343.1:0-11463 GCA_025447795.1 Speoplatyrhinus poulsoni
GGGGGGGGGGGGGGGGGGGGGGGGCCAAGGTCGGGTTCATGTTTGCATTTATCCTGATTGACCATCTATGCGCTCGGTTTCGTTTGATGTCTCCGCTGTTTGAAGTGGGCCTACAGAGTCTATTGGTCTTTTCCTGAGGTTAGGGGCAGCTAAGGCATACCAGATGACATCGTGTGTGTGGTGGTGATTTGGGGGGGGGTCTTACATACTGCTAGTCCTCTATTTGCCCAGAAGGATCCTGAGGAAACGACCTTCTATGAAGTGAATATTATATAATAATAAAAAACACATTGGGGGAGGCATTTTGAACATACTGCATAGTGCACAGTACATTCACAGCACTGTATAACAACATTTTGCACTATAATAACATTATGTTAACACATATTATTATAGTAACATGTACCGTTAACCACTCAGTCAGGAGGAGTAAATGATCACAACAAACGGCTGCGGGCCTTTCATTCTACAGACAGAATCAGCCTGTCACACACTGTACACCCCTCCCCAACTAATGGTAAACAGGCAATGGTGACAATGAGGGATTGGGGGGGGGGGGGGACTGAGTCCTTCCTGTTAGCAACTAACAAGGAAGCTTAATCTGCACAGGTCTTCCTGCTCTCTCAGCTCACAGTAACTGAGGACAGGCTATTCGGCTAGCCTAAATGGCTAAATGGCTAGCAGGCTAGCAGACTTGCTAGGCTAAATGGCTAGCGGGCTAGCAGACTTGCCAGGCTAAATGGCTAGCAGGCTAGCAGACTTGCCAGGCTAAATGGCTAGCGGGCTAGCAGACTTGCTAGGATAAATGGCTAGCGGGCTAGCAGACTTGCTAGGATAAATGGCTAGTGGGCTAGCAGACTTGCTATGCTAAATGGCTAGCGGGCTAGCAGACTTGCTATGCTAAATGGCTAGCAGGCTAGCAGACTTGCTAGGCTAAATGGCTAGCGGGCTAGCAGACTTGCTAGGCTAAATGGCTAGTGGGCTAGCTATTTATGGCCGGTGTTGCAATGAAGCGATTGCTCTGACTCTCCAGGGCAATCTCCCGCTTCAATGTCCCCTCACTCGCCAACAAGACCCCCAGGTATTTGAACTCCTTCACTTGGAGTAAGGACTCATTCCCTACCCGGAGTAGACTCTTTTTCTTCTTCTTCTCTTTTTCTCCAGTGTGATATATGCAACTGCGTGACACAGGAGTAGATGTAACACATGCCTGTTTTAAGGTTTTAAACTGGCTGTGGTCACTTGTCTGTGACTTTCTACTCTCATATTATCTTCCTGTCAGTAGTCTATCCACTGCGCTCACATTATAAACCCCAGCCACATATTTTGTTTCTTCCCGAACACAAATCATAAAAAAAGATAATAATAATAATGTGTTTGAAAAAAAATGTCATAAAACTATTTGTGCTTATCCGTATTCGGCACCACTTCAAGACATTGTGTGCATAATGGGTACATATACAGAGAATCTTTCCCTATATTTGTTTTTAAGGACCTAGCACAGAACGTACGGAGCCCTTATTGTTATTGTACGTTTTATCTTTCTGTCATTAAAGTCAACGTCAATCCCTAGAACCATGTCGTGAATAGTTGTGAATTTTGGCACACATACAGAGATCACAGTCTCGTGTCCAATCACCTAATTTTATCCAGGTACAGTCCTCCATATAACACCACCAACAGGTTAAATTTGAGGTCACATAAAGGTCTTATAACTTTCACAAACTCCTCCCAGGCTTGTTTGGATCACCTACAGACAAAGCTCATTAAAAGTAATAATATCACAGAACAAAAGGTTATGGTATTCTGCTTTAGGAGAAGGTGCAATCTGCCCGCTAATACTTGAAGAAATGTCAGCACAGTCTGTGGATTTGATTTACTGCCGTTTAATTAAGCACAGGTGCAATGAGATATCTGGAGACAGGGTGTTCTGCAGGCCAAGGTGGGCCATGAATGTTATGATACTATCACACGTATGACGACAGCTAATCAATCACTGTGTAATTGTGATGCAGGAAACTGGATGGATTTCAGAACCCATCCAAACACAAGAAAACGCCTCTCATACCGTAGCACACACGCAACGTACATATCAGCGCTTGAATCGCTTCACGCCACCGGTCTCTTTAAGGGCCGGCTTTACTGTTGTCTACCCAAAGACACATTCTTGCAGAGTGATATAATATTCTGTAAGGAGATATGGGAAGCTAATACAACATTAAATATGTTGAAGAGAGAGAGAGAGAGAGATGGGGTTGCTAACGGCAATTTAGACTGAGAAAATTATACAGCACAAAATATGTGTTAGCTAACTTGTGGAACCGAACAAGCAAGCAAACAAATTAAAGCTAAATGATGTTATGGTTAATGAATCATATTTTGTATGTTTTTACAATATGAAAATGAAGCCATACCACGTTAAGACAGACAGGCAGGCAGGAAGGCAGACAGACAGACAGACAGACAGACAGACAGGCAGGCAGGCAGGCAGGCAGACAGACAGACAGACAGACAGACAGCCAGCCAGCCCCCCTCCCCTCACTCCCAACACAGGAAGGCGAGGTTCTGCAGGTGGTGTTTTGCGCCCCGTTACACAGATAGACAACAGGATGTGTGGCACGCTACTTCCTGTCCCACATCACGGCGGCACAGAATTCAGCCAGCCACCAGCCCGGAGCAGCCGATCACAGATCTGACATCGTCCCGCCACACCTCACACTTTGAGTTCTATCGTTGCCGGTCCCCCACTACAACTTAATAACAGATATCAGCCCCCCACCCCCGCATCATCAAGTGCATGGAGAGGAGAGTGGATGAGCCTAGTCGGGCGGAGCCAGGCTAGGCTACAGTTGGACAGCACTAGGACCAGAATCATGTGTCAAGACACACAGCTGCTAAGAGCGAGGGTAGCTAACCCATTAACATCACAGTGACTTCATAAAAATAGAGTTTGGTCCTGCCCGCGTGGTTCCGTCCACGTGGTTCTGTCCACGTGGTCCTGCCCGTGTGGTTCTGCCCAGAGCCATGTAAAGAGAGAGTCGTGGCATCTCAGTTCACTCCAATGGACCGTTTTTTTCACAGCGGATCGTGGAGCATCAAAATACTTCACGGGAGTTAGCCTAAATACTAAATTAAAAATAACTTACAATAACCTGGTTACATAAGTGTGCACATCCTCTTATAACTGGGGATGTGGCTGTGTTCAGAATTAACCAATCACATTCAAACACTGTTAAATTGACTAATTAATCACAAAAAAAGTTCAGCTGTTCTAGTAGGATTTTCTTAGTTGCATCTCAGAGCAAAAGTCATGGTCCGCAGAGAGCTTCCAAAGCACAGAGGGATCTCATTGTTGAAAGATATCATTCAGGAGAAGGGTACAAAATAATTTCTAAAGCATTAGATATACCATGGAACACAGTCACTTATGAAGAACTGGACGTCCCTCCAAAATTGATGAAAAGATAAGAAGAAAACTGGTCAGGGAGGCTTCCAAGGGGCCTACAGCAACATTAATGTGACAACAATGTCCCATATTCTTCATATGTATTGGCTATGGGGTAGGGTGGCAAGACGGAAGACATCCAAGCCCGGCTGAAGTTTGCAAAAACAAACATCAAGTCCCCCAAAAGCATGTGGGAAAATGTGTTATGGTCTGATGAAACAAAGGTTGAACTTTTCGGCCATAATTCCGAAAGGTATATTTGGTGCAAAAACAACAAGAACACCATACCCACAGTGAAGCATGTTTTGCTTGCAGCATCATGCTTTGGGGCTGTTTTTTTATTCAGCTGGAACCAAAGCCTTAAAGGTGGAGGCAATTATGAACAGCTCCAAATACCAGGCAATTCTGGCACAAAACCTTCAGGCGCACGCTGAAGATGAAGTTCACTTTTCAGCACAACAACGACCCAAAGCACACATCCAAATCCACAAAAGCATAGCTTCACCATAGGAAGATTAACGTTTTGGAGTGGCCTAGCCAGAGCCCAGACCTGAATTAAACACTGGTGGGGTGATATGAAGAGGGCTGTGCACAGGCGATGTCCTCCCAATCTGACAGATTTGGAGCGATTTTACAAAGAACAGTAGGAAAATATTGCCACGTCAAGATGTGCCATGCTAATAGACTCCTACCCAAAATAAAATGCTGTAATAAAATCAGAAGGTGCTTCAACAAAGTATTAGTTTATGGGTGTGTACACTTATGCAACCAGGTTATTGTATGGTTTGTTTTTCATTTTTCCCCATCGAAGATGTCAGTTTGTTTTTCAATTGAATTGTTCACATTATAGGTCACATTAAAGATGGAAAAGGTTCTGACATGATTTATCTTTGTCTCATTCTTTTACATCACATAAAGCTGGCATTTTAACAGGGGTGTGTATACTTTTTATAGCCACTGTATTTATATTAAATCTGCCCACCAATCACTTCCGGGAACTATTGTGCCATAGGGTTTGCCTCTCCATGAACCATATGACCGTTGACAATTTCAAACTTCCGTTGGCGTAACTCTGTTATTTCCATGGACAGAACCACATAGATAGAACCACATAGCTAGAACCACATGGTTCTGTCCATGTGGTTCCAATCGGGACCAAACTGTAAATAAACCCCGCAGGAAATGCAGCTGGATGACAGAATGCCCCAAAATAAAAAGAGAACAAGTGTGTGTGTGGCAGAGGAAAATGAAACACATGTGAGGCGACACGTGAGAGAGAGAGAGAGAGAGAGGAGGCGTGATTAATGAGATAGACACTTTGAAGACAGGAAGACGCCTGGCGACCATCTTGTCAGGGCGGGGATGGTGTGGCGTGGAGGAAGTCTGCCCTACGCACCAGTGGTGTGTGTGAGGGGAGGTCAAGACATGCGCTGCAGCCCGAGGAGGCGGGGAGACCAATCTCGCCCCCCCCCCCCAGGGCCCTGGCTATATGCTGGGGCAGGCTGACGAGCTGTGCGTTATGTTCCACAGAGGCCACCGTCTACTCCCTGCGATGGTGGCATCCGCACGCAGCCATTGTTGTGCAGCGCCTAGCAACCATCTCTTGCCTCCTGTCCGCACATAGGGCGGCTCAATAGCCAATAAGAAGGCAGCACTTCCTGCCTTTCCCGTAAAGGAGAAATAGTTTTCTACTATTTCCTGCCAAGAAAAAGACCCTTAAACTGCATGTGTTAGAATGACCCCGGTAAACACACTGTAAACCATCAGTGTCCAAGGCCAGCAGAGACAACATAATAATAATATTATTAATATTATTAATAATAATAATAATAATAATAATAAGGAAAAGACAACATAACACTAGATGTGGTAAAGAGGGCAGCCGTAAGCCACTGGCCAGTAACCAGCAGATCCGTCTGGCATTCAGACGGATGCCAGACCTTTGATGCACAATCCCTGGCTTGACCATTTGTTACGCCTTTTACACTGAGAAACACTACGCTGCTCTGACATTGTGAATACTGTGATGAATGCCATTAGACTTGACCTTATTTGGTGGGCCTGGTGGGAGTCTGATTGAAACATGGAAAGCAAACAGTGTGTATATTTAGGTAAAGAAAAAGCATACCAAACGTGACTGAGGGGTTAAATGGATTGAATCAAGTTAGTAGGTAGCCTTTTCATTAAAAAACTATTAAATACAATCCCCAAAAGGAACTAGCAACTAATGGCCAGAGCAGAATGTGGAATAATGCAATAATCAAAGCAAGGCAAACAAATTCCACCCATTCATTCACACACACACACACACACACACACACACACACACACACACACACACACACACACAAACATGGAGAAAATGGCTCCTTCATGCCACAAATAGACAGCTGGTCTGAGTGCATCCATAAATATACACGACAAGCCAAGAGCCACAGAACATCCCACAAGAAAGAGCAGTCCTTTAGAGCTGGGCCCGTGGGTCTGAGAGCAGCCAGCAGCTCTCCAATCAGCTCTTGGGGAGAGCATAACATATGTTAGCTGTGTTATGGTTAGAATTAGCATCCCTGGGCTTCAACGGATGTGGGTTTGAGCCTCCGCTGCCCTCAGGGCTCAATCACATCGTCCATCTAAAATTAGTGGGCTGCCTCTATTCCGGAAGGCAGATCGTTCCCCGCTGATTGTGGAGAAGGAAAATCGTGGAGAAAGTGGAGAACACCAACTCAGGCTGTGTTTGTGACGTGCATTCACAAACACTCACGATAAATGCAGTCAAAATACAAATATATGTGAGACAGACTCAGGTTTTGCTTTTCTCTTTTTTTATCTTCCAGATGACTGATCTGCAGCCAAAATGTATTAGGTTATGAAAATGTAATCAAATTCAAATGACATGCTTCAACAATCACAATGCTATGATCTTAGGAGAAATAGCAAAACAGCAATCGGCACTTAAGTTCAGTATATTTTTAACGTTATCTTTATTTTATTAGTAAGTCCCATAGAGATCTATCTTGGCCAAGGTACAACAACAACGATGCAGTTGATTGATGCTAGCTAGCTTGTCCAAAACGTTTGTCAATGTGACAGTCACCTCTGGATGCCTTTAGCCTTTAGCGGTCTCCTTCATTGAATAATTCTCCAACATGCTAACAATTAGCCTTCTCTACCCACTCCAACATGCTAACAATTAGCCTTCTCTCCCCGCTCCAACATGTTAACCCCTAGCCCTCTCCCTGCTCCAACATGCTAACCCCTATCATGTTCCCCGCTCCAACATGCTAACCCCTAGCCCTCTCCCCGCTCCAACATGCTAACCCCTAGCCCTCTCCCCGCTCCAACATGCTAACCCCTAGCCCTCTCCCTGCTCCAACATGTAGTTGATCACACAGTGACCATCTGGACATGACAACAGTCAGCCATCTTGCTCCGGGCCTAATGTCACAACCCAGAACAGGACCTTCTCTGACGTGAATGCAAACGAGGGAAGCAGTCTGAAGGAATATGTTGTGCTGTGCTATCCTGTTTTGTACATTTCCTGAAACCCAAGGTGTAGGATGCAGGAAAGATCCGGCTCAAAAGGGACAGCCATGGCCTTCGGCGTTTCGGGGTCTGGAAAAATCATTAGGCGGAATGGAAGGGAAGTGGCAAGGTCCAAGTTATTTCCTCTCACCCCCCTCCTTTCTATCCATCATACTTTAGCCTAGGTGAAGCGTGGCTGCAGCTCTGGTCTGGGGAGGAAGGCCAGACCGGGGGACAAGCGTCTATGTACCGCAGCAGTACCACTGCTGGGACATCTGGCGAGCCAAGGATAGAGAGCCGCGGAGATGAAAGAAGTCTGTGTGTGTGTGTGCATGGGTGTAAATCTCTCTCAAGTTGTAGCACCACTGGTTTCCACCAGGGGGGCTAGGCAGCTCGGGCAAAACAACGGGATGCGGCCACAGAGGTTTGCCAGGAGATCTTAGGTAATGATCTAGACAACAATGAGCGACAAACAGGAACAGGAAGCACAGCTTTATGGAAATCAGGTAAGTGCGGTCTCATGACGAGATCCTGTTTCAAATGTACCTTAAAGCCTCTGCCGCACAAGTGACACTCTGACATTCCTACTCGACTAGAAGAAGAAGAAATAGATCTCCTACAGGCATCTAACAAGCAAAGTGGTCCACAGTCTACCAGGTACCAGCGCATGTGCAGCCCGGAATGAACAGCGTCTCTGTGGGAACAGGCCGTGGTCTGATGTGCTACCAACACAGCAGCCCTCATCCGCTCCCTGTCGCTGACCGATGCAAGCAGATTACAAGGTCGACCCCTCTAACCCCTCGAACACAGGGCACAATGCTGTAAGGCTACGTCAAACGTGTGGCGTAACGTAATGTAATATTCTGTTTACCTTTAGCTTTGGTTTAAAAATAATCTGACAGTTTATGACCCGCTTCTATGTTAAAGTGGCCTTTTAGAGCCTTGCGTAAAACATAACATTGTGAAGATTTTTATGGATCTCCACAGAGTATACGCTGCACATACGTGCTGCTATCGTGCCTAGTGAAGCCGGTTCCATTGATAATTATGGAAGAGAATGCTATGCTTGAGATCTGTGGGATTCAGATGTGCAAGATGCTCTTGTCGTTTAACCCTCCCACTGTCCTAAGGCATTTCAGCAGACTAGCAGCAGAGGGAGAGAACCGCGGAATGTCATATGTCCGTGTTGTGGTTGCTGCCCGCTACTGGCAAGTGCACCGGGGCATTTTGACCCATAGGACAGCGGAAGGGTTAAGACCAGCAGCAAGGGGGGTGGGGGGCTGGCTCTGTACGCTCCGAGACAAGAAACGGACAAAGCATCTCTGCTGGAATGCTCCCTGGCTCGGGAGCACTCTCTGAAATTACGGGCCTGGCCGTCACTTGAAAACAAAATTGATGCAATCTGTAGAGCATGCAGCTTTTAATTAGTGGCTTCCGTCTCCTAATTGGTTCCCCCGCCCGCCTGCCTTCGCTTCGGTGCGGACCAATCCGGCACGCTGCATTTAGCAGGTCTTGTGTGCTTCGAGAGAAACCCAACACCGTAATCAAGGCACGAGGCGAACAGTCAACCTCATTCTGTTTTTAGTACGCCAGGGTGTTTTTAACTAAAGGAAATACATCTGTGCACGATCTGTGCACGTTGCAGGGACCGCCAAGAGGAAAGGCCCTGTGGCAAATCATAAACATGAACATGTACTGTTAACATGAACTGTTCTGTGTGCATGGAAGAATGATTGAAATGTACAGATTTACCTACCATCTGCACGTCCAGCTTTGAGCTCTCTCTCGCTCATCCAAAACAGCCTTGACTATTCTAGCTGTGCGATGGATCAATGAACATATTTGGGAATGCAATTAACAACCACAAGCAAGCCACATTTGTTTATACCACTGAGAAAATAAATAATGACTCCACCATGTGGAAGTGCCGTGTTTTTGTCTGTTTCCACCTCATGCAGCAACACAAGCTAATGGTGACACATGACACTGGTGCTAACCCTCACTGGGCCTTCATGTCAGGACTAGCTCTCCTTCAAGCTAAACAGCTACTCTCTGTTAATCCATCAGGAGCATTCAAGATGTATCATAACACAGAAAAGAAACAAATAGTAATACCTCAATGAGATTATACTCACTATGCCTACAGTACAGTCTCTCTCTCTCTCTCTTTATAATTACTGCACTACAAATGACTCTTCCGTGAATGACCGTACAACTTGCAGCCCTTGCTAGTCAGGAGCAGGGGAGCTATTATGAAAGTACTGAAGGAGGAAGGAAGGAAGGAAGGAAGGTAGGAAGGGAGGAAGGAAGGACAGACAGGGGGAAGCTAAAAATGGAAGGCAGGCTGGACTCATTTCACTCAGGTGAGAGGTCATGACCTTTGGTTCTTATAACGGTTTAACTAAAGGCACACTAAGCAATGTTTTAGATCAAGAAGATACTTAATAGATATAAATATTACATAAAAAAGAATGTTGTCTTAAATATGTTTTGAACCAAGTACACTCTAATATGATGGAGATTCACCTCAGCATCCTACATACATAATTCATTATGTGCAGCTTAGTGTCGCAGAGCCAGACACAACGTTCAAACTCAGAGCCCCAGAGCTAGCTCTCAAAGCCTCAGGGCTAGCCCTCAGAGCCCCAGAGCTAGCTCTCAGAGCCCCAGAGCTAGCTCTCATAGCCTCAGAGCCCAAGAGCTAGCTCTCATAGCCCCAGAGCCCCAGAGCTAGCCCTCAGAACACAAGAGCTAGCTCTCAGAGCCCCAGAGCTAGCTCTCAAAGCCTCAGAGCTAACATAGCCCTAGGGCTAGCTCTCATAGCCCCAGAGCTAGCCCTCAGAGCTTCAGAGCTAGCTAGCCCTCAGAGCACAAGAGCTAGCTCTCAGAGCCCCAGAGCTAGCTCTCAGAGCCTCAGAGCTAACATAGCCATAGGGCTAGCTCTCATAGCCCCAGAGCTAGCCCTCAGAGCTTCAGAGCTAGCCCTCAGAGCCCAAGAGCTAGCTCTCATAGCCCGAGAGCTAGTGTCAACAGCCTCATAGCTAGAGTCCACAGCCAGTGGTTGCAGGTAGACTTTATCGTTCTAAGTTTGATGGGCAGGGTTGTAAATATTCCGTCATAATCAAATTTTACAATAATATGAACGAGGCATAATTATTGTCTTTTATTTTTGCGTTCGTCTACATTTTACACTTTAACAAGACAGCATTGGGACAGAATCATATTGATTTAAAATAAATCCATATGTAGCATAGTCTTTTCAGTGATATTGTAGGGCAGTGGGGCACATCAGCTGATATAATTTACAGCCAGCTTTTACCGCAACAGTTGTTGTTATCTTGGTTTTGATGACGAGCTTTGCTGGCGACGCATGATGTAAAATAAATAAATAAATTAATTAAACATGTTCCGTGTTCAGGAGTTAAAACTACCTCTTTGTGTTTCCCTTGTCGGCTCCTATAATAACAATATTTTGCCACATTTGCTTTCAGTTTAAGAAAAAGATGACGCTCAAATGTTGGAAAATTGTAGAATTGGCTATTGTAATTGCACAGGCTAAACCTGAAGTATGTGGCACAGACTGTATATAATGTAGTGGCTCGTGACCCGAAGATTTGTGGGTAATTTGTGGTTAAATCGTCTGATGTCGATTTAACCACATGCATGTAGAATAAATTAACACGCTATCAAACAAAATGCAAAATGCGAAGACATTTCAGGGAGAGTAGATGCCTCGCCGGGCTTTGTATTATTTTGATTATGATTAAATTATTATTATTATTATTATATTATCAAAATTTTCAAACGTGTTCTCAAAACAAACTTTCCTCTATTGCACGATAAAGTAAAAAAGTTCCAGTGCTTTAATCAGCACAACTGGCTATTTACACTGATCAATGCACGGGCCCAGGATTAGAGCCCCAGGGCTACAGCCTACAGACCCAGGGTTAGAGCCCACAGGCCCAGGGTTAGAGCCCACAGTCCCAGGGTTACAGCCCCAGGACTAGAGCCTACAGACCCAGGGTTAGTGCACAGAGCCCCAGGGTTAGAGCCCAGAGCCCCAGGGTTAGAGCCTACAGACCCAGGGTTAGAGCCCCAGAGCTAGAGCCTACAGACCCAGGGTTAGAGCCCACAGACCCAGGGTTCGAGCCCCAGGGTTAGAGCCCCAGGGCTAGAGCCTACAGACCCAAGGTTAGAGCTCACAGACCCAGGGTTAGAGCCTACAGGCCCAGGGTTAGAGCCCCAGGGCTAGAGCCTCAAGACCCAGGGCTAGAGCCCCAGGGCTAGAGCCTACAGACCCAGGGTTAGTGCACAGAGCCCCAGGGTTAGAGCCTACAGACCCAGGGTTAGAGCCCCAGAGCTAGAGCCTATAGACCCAGGGTTAGAGCCCACAGACCCAGGGTTCGAGCCCCAGGGTTAGAGCCTACAGACCCAAGGTTAGAGCTCACAGACCCAGGGTTAGAGCCTACAGGCCCAGGGTTAGAGCCTACAGACCC
>JAOEGT010001364.1:0-11461 GCA_025447795.1 Speoplatyrhinus poulsoni
ATATTGTATATAAAAGGTAACAATTATCAGGCTACTATTAATTAGCCTAATATTCTGTCCAGGCGATGATGACACAACCCAACAGCCTAAATACGCTATAGCATCTTATATTTAACACAAGCAAGCCGTTTTCCCATAATGTTTTGAGCAATGTATTTACAAATGCAGGTTGTGAACTGATTTACATAAGATGTTACACCCTGACGCCATTGTATTGACCACTTGGGTCAGGAAACATTAAATACATTTTCAAAACGTAGCAGCTTTGAATTTAACCTATTGCCTTACTGCCATTGCACATAGTGTTTGTATGCCTCACAGTATTTGTCCACCCATACTCCTGTACCATCATCGACAAACGCATCATTCCATGCAGCATGGGCCAGCCGCAAAATCCCCTTATCTAAAATGTACCGTAATACTACATAGCAACACTACATGACTGTTGTTGACATTATGTCCCTGCAGTTGGTGCAGGTGCACCAATGTGGCCCCCATCTGAGATGTTAGTGACTCAATAATGTCAAAACATCAGGCCTGGTATTCTTGTAGTCTTCAAGCGTTTTCAAGCAGTACATTGTAAGGGTCTATAAGCAAACATATTTTTCTTACACAAATATTTGTTTTATTAGGGCACAAAGCTAAATGTATCAGAAACATATTTTTATGGAGTAGGCTTACTGACACATAAACAAACCTGCATTTGTTCTTCCCTATTGCATTTCCAGCAACCATGTGCCAAATGTGTTCTCTGCCCCATCCTCTGACATTTCTTCTTCCTCTACTACTCTGACCTGTCTCGGCTGATCTGTCCTCGTTGTGCTCCTACTTCAGAGGGGAAGTTGAAGTTGAGTCCGATTCTTGCAATAAAACACGAAATCCGTTGTTGTAAAATTCCAAAGCCACATCGCGTTAGCAGTTATACTTTCTAATTGAGAAAACTATGGTTGCACACACACACGCTGTCCTGGGTGTCGGTATTACAGTAAGACAAATAGCGTCGCACTTGTGCTGCTTTGGTCATTTGGCTGTACGTGCGATCAACGCAGACTGATATGGCATTGAAGTGGATGCAGTCAGGCACGCAACAGTAGGCTAGGATACAGTTATGTCTTTTTAGCATCAGTCCGGAGTTCATGCCTCGGGTTCAGGGTAAGGTCAAAGCAGGCGACAGTTGATTACTAAGCTGTTTTAGATAACTCCGGAATCTCTTGAATGTATGTATATCAAAATACGATTATGTTATGTTATCATCCCATATGGTCTAGCGGTTAGGATTCCTGGTTTTCACCCAGGCGGCCCGGGTTCGACTCCCGGTATGGGAATGTAGTTTTTTACAATTTCAAATACTTCGTTTTTTTTAACGACAAACAAGTCAAACGTATTGTTTTTATTTAATCAGTAGTCTATATGCTAGATGTATGAGTATACATTATGTATACATTATGTCCGCATTTCACCGCACAGGATCCACCAGATCAGTGGTTGGCG
Source organism: Speoplatyrhinus poulsoni (assembly GCA_025447795.1). NCBI lineage: Eukaryota > Metazoa > Chordata > Actinopteri > Percopsiformes > Amblyopsidae > Speoplatyrhinus > Speoplatyrhinus poulsoni. Next base: position 1,492 of record JAOEGT010001364.1, read on the forward strand.
ATAGTGCACCTTTTTTATTTAGCAGAAGAATATGTAGTAGTAGTACTAGTAGAAGAAGAAGTCACATGACCTCTGCCATAAGTCATATGACCTAGAGCGTATATCTACAATGATACACGACAGAATTCTGATTAGGTCTATGGCCTAAAGGACTACATACCAAACAGACATCATTATAACATTACATTTGAATGTGAATAACAATTATTTATTTATTGTACGCATCCAAGCTGAAGAAAACAGACGAAATGGGTCTATCGGAGAGAGAAGAAGAATCTCTGTTGGTCGATGAAATACTGCTTCGTTTAATGGACCAGTTGGAATTACTGGAGCAAAAACGATCAACTCTTAACTCCCTCATAGAACAGGTAGAACGCCAAATAATCGTCTATGTAGTAAGACAACAATTATATTAAAAAAAACATGTTACATTATGTTTTATTGCATTATGTTTGTTTGTCTTAACACACAGGGATGGTTTTCTATTTCCAAAGCGCGATATTCCATGGGAAATAAACAAGTTTCTTCTATTCAGTTTGCCAGCGAGATAGAGCCACTAATTTATGTGCAAGATAAGTGAGTGGTGTGAGATTTGTTTTTGCTGAATTTATGTCAATCCTTGAAGGTACATTATGTAGCCTAGAACATTAGGCTACATAATGTAGGGTAATCGTATACATATTTGTTTTTGTCTGTTTTTTCACAGAGCACTTGTCACTGGTGAGGTGGAGTTCTGCACAAATGCAGCTAAGCAAAAATATAATGTGGACAATGGTATCGATCAGGGATGTGTGGAGGATATTGGACCTAAAGAAGGTCAGGCTCTGTTGGGTACCAAATGTATGTTAACTAGTAATAGGTAATGGACATGTACAATAATTACATGTATTTAATTTCACAGGCGTAAGAAGAAGAATCAAATCCACAAAAGAAAGCAATAAAACTCACCCTCCAGAGGTTTCTGCTACTAAAGGCGAAAGAAATCCTCAACAAGATCCACTGAAATGGTTTGGGATTCTGGTGCCGCAGTCTCTGAAACAAGCACAGTCATCATTTAAGCAAGGTATGCTTTTTTGTGTTAAATGCAGGTGATTTTGAATCACAGACTTCTAGATATGCATGCACAACAAAGTCATTGTTTTATTATGGAATAAGGGGAATATTAATTGCATTCCATTTTCAATCTGGCTTTTCATGCATACTGTGTGGACTCTCATTTCTAGAACAATAATAGTGTTCACTAATATAAATGATTCAACTTTAAAATAACATTGTCTTTTGTGTATTTTGTCTTAAGTTGACACTTAAGACAGCATAATGTGCAGATGCATTTCGATGAAGTCACAAGAGCTTTAGTATTTTCTATAACTGTAAGGATAATGCACATTTACACTTGAGCAAGCTGTTTGACCCCTACCTTCACTGTAAGTGAGTGTTCTGTACTTGTAATTGAATTGCCTTACCTTCTTTCCATTGTCTTATTTTACAGTGATCATACTGTCTGCAGAGATAGCTACACTTCAGAGTGCAGTTGTCTGCACCAAAGAGGAACTTAAACACAGCATGAAACAGAAATGCCAGTCACAGAACAAAATCTCAACAATTCATACAGAAAATCTCTCTTTTTGATTTATTATCTGTTAAACATAGAGAAGAGTTGAGAACATATTTAAATTATGAACAACAAATAATTAGGAGGAATATTGGTAATATGTTTAAAATAGTTTATGTTAAATATTATTTGAATGTACTTAGTGTGTACAAATTGTGCCACTTTGGATCCCCATTTAGGGAGCCAGGGCTATGTAGGAACACTGGATTGTTTTTCAGTGTGCACACAGAACATGCAGCTATGTGGCAGACTGCGGAGATTGCGGAGTTTGACAGCATTAGCTTAAAGTCATTTATCTCTACTTTCAATTGATAAAAATACATGTAATCTATTAATTATTGTGGTAAACAAACACATCAGTTTTTTATGAAAAGTAACATGTTTTGACATTATGGTGCATTTCGTTTGCCACATTAAGATATGCTGTTTATATTTATCATAATGTAAGGTCTACCTTCCTACAGGCTAGCCCATCATCCTAATAAAATTATGAGAAATGTTGATCAAATGTATGCAAATTATTACTGTTATATAAAACTGCAATGTGAGTCTATTAATCTGTTAAATTTTGCCTAATGGGTTTTTTGATACGTAGAATAGCCATGCGTTTTATATGCTATTGCTAACAGTAATCATTTCAATTAAAATTCGTGTGTTTCCATATTGTATATCAGCATAAAAGCAATTTGTATATTATACATATATTAAACATTTGCCAAAATAAAATATATACCCTAAAACATATATTTTCAAACATTGCATGAGCGGCAGATCCCCAAGAACAACATCCTGACTGAACATCCGAACGAACATTAAAGGGAACTGTCGAAACAGTAGGAAACGAAAGTCCGTTTATTGTGTGTACTTCCTGGTCCAGTTCCTAGAGATAATACAGGCTATCCCTCCATGAAACAACCCGCTTTGCCAATTCTCCATCCGAAGGTAGGCTACGACAAATGGGAGAGCAGAAACAACGGATGCTGCTGCGCTATGGTGGTATTATTGATGCTTCGACATCAGCAGCAGATATAATTGTGGATTATTGCAAACGCGCAGGCGACGAAACTCCTGCTTGGAATTTAATTTTCTTTTGTGCGTGCAATTGGCAGCTACATTTTGATGTCTGATCATTGGGACCGAGAAGAAAACACGCCCGTCCGCGCACATGAATAGAGGCGAGGTGAGATTCCCATCTCAGACCCAGACTGTCTTTGCTCGTACATTTATTTTACTTCGAAATAGAAAGATTGAAAGCTGCAATGGCGTCAGCTTCGAAGGTGTCTATTCTGGATTACTTTAATATTGTGTTTGAGGGTGAAAATGGCAAGATTGAGTCTAACTGCAAAGCGTGTGGTACCAGGATTCAGGCGAAGCGAAGTGTCACGTCCAACTTCGTAACACATCTCAAGGTAATGCTTTTAGAAAGCTGCTTTTTACAGATTTCTCTACAGCTCTGTAGCACCGGCAAAATATATGGAGACTGCTGTTGCAGTTGTTTTGTTAGACGACACGTGGGTCACTTACATGCTAAACTTATATTGACCGTATTGTTGCATTTTGTTGCATATAAGATTTCTCCTCATACACTGTAGATAACATGGCAGAAGCATCAATAGCCTATACGTGACTGAACCATCCTGGAGGGTCTTAAAACAAACTGTTTCAATTATCATGTGTCTGTCCTTTTTCTCTCCCTCTCTCCTTTTCACTCAGCGTAAGCACCATGTTATGTATGATGAGTTTGTGAAAAGGAAGGATATGAAGAGAGAAGCTTACTCATCTGGTTCACTGCACAGCTTCACTGCCAATGGAGGGAATACTCGCTTCACCCACCCCATTACAGCTGGAGGAGTTGGGGGAGGAGCAGGTGGAACGACCACTGTGGAGGGCATAGTTGGAGGAGGTGGGGGAGGCACAGGAGGGGTAACCAAGTTTGACCGACATGACCCTCGACAGGTGCGTGTTTTTACTCTATTGATTAACAGACAAGCTGATTTGTGTCTTGAATTTCCTCTTGTGGAGTCAATGCGGTTTTATTCCAACGTGCTACAATATCTCACGTTAAATGTTTAACTTTTTAGGTTCTGATCTCTGAGGCTGTAGCAAAGATGATCGTGCGAGATCTGCAGCCTGCTTCCATGGTGGAGAACCAGGGCTTCCGGGAGCTTATGCTACTCCTGGAGCCGCGCTACACCCCAGAGCCGTGGCACTACCTCCAGAGCCAGCTGCTCCCGGCCTATGCCTACCAGGCCCAGCTGGCCACCCGTCAGGCCCTGGGCTCGGCGCACGCCCTCAGCCTTAGCGTGGACCTTTGGAGGGGTGTCCCCAGCACTACGTCTGGGTTAGTCTCAGCCTCTTCCGTCCATCAGCACTACGTCACATAAGAAACTTTGTGCTGAACATCTGATGCATAGACCCCTGTAAGCTTGACAGTGCTTTCCAAAATTGAGAAGTAGAAGTTTTCATTGGCTGTTAGCATTGTCACTCACGACGTCTGTATCTATCGGTGCGACGCTAGCGCAGCAGGCTGCTTTTATTTACAAATGTCAGTTGTTACATTTATTTTTAAGTACTTTAGCATACTTGTCTAACAGAACAATATAAACAGTCGTGTTGGTAAGTTTCTCAACAAATTCCTCTATTAGTTTAACGCTATGGTTAAACATCCGACTTTGTCATTGAGTGATCCAATCCAATCCAATCCACTTTATTTATAAAGCACATTTTTAACAACGAAGCTGACCAAAGTGCTAGTACATTACATACCAAATAAGCAAGTGATGTAGTTGGTTGATGTGCATGTCAATCATAATACCTCTCCTGTCCAGAAAGCGGATCTTGACTCAGTTAGCCAGCTCTGCGTCCTAGCCTTTACGTCCGTAAACGCTAGCTCTGTGCGAGACTACGTCTGTTTAAACCAGCCACAACCACCAGCTATCCGCTAGCTGGCTTGCTAGCAGTTGTGCTAGCGCAGCTATGCTAGCCGCTGGCTTCTATGCTAGGCTCTATGCTAGCACGGCCTACCTTCTCCCATGGTGACACATGCTCTGCTCTGCTCTCTCTAGGTACATGGGCGTCACCTGTCACTTCCTCGCATCTGACTGGCAGATGCGTTCAGCGCTGCTGGCCTGCCTTCCCCTTGTCGGCGGTGGCTCAGGGAGTCGCGTGCTGGCAGATTTCGACGAGGTCTGCCACGCTCACGATGTCTCCGGGAGGGCCTTCCGTGTCGTCGCTGACCCCTTCCGGGCCACGGCGGCACACCGGACGTGCTCTCTTCCCGGTTTCTGTGTCAATGGTGCCAGGCACCAGGAAGAGGATGTCGACAGAGGGGATGAAGAAGAAGAAGAAGAAGAAGAAGAAGAAGAAAGAGGAGGAGGAGTGGAGAACAGCGGAGAGGAGGAAGGAGGTAGGAACGGCCATGGCGAGGCCGGAGACGAAGGGGAACGCGAGGAGGACCCGTGGGAACGCAGTGTGGGTCGAGTAGACTGTTTCTCTCGCGCTCTTGACCGATGCGTGAGGGAAGGCCTGCACTCCTGCCCGCAACTCTCCCCCACCCTGGGCAAAGCTGCCTGCTTCTACAACTACATTACCTCGGCTGTCCCGCCGGAGAAGCTCAGCCAGGTGTTCGACAGTCCTGAGGGCGTCACCAGGGAAACGGGAAGCACTCCTAGTGTCATGGAAGACTGGGCTGCTCAGCTTAAGGTATGTAAACTGATGCATTCACACATAGCATAGCGTATATGGGTATAACGCTTATTTCCATGCTTAAGATGTATACGGTATTTACAGTGCTCATTGAATAATGTGCACATTTTGATGTGTGGTGTTATGGCAGCCTTTTTGAATCTATACATCTCTGACAGTAGCAAAGATGGTCAGGTTTATACAGGAGTAATTATCATCAACCACTTTGATCAAAATAATAACACGCCCATGCAAACGTTTGGATGAGCCTCAGTGGAAGTTATAAAGTGGTTAAGTATTAATAATGAATGCCACGGTACTTGGGACAAGCGCATATATCTTCGGTTTGCTAGAAGCTGCCGCACACACATGGAATTTCTTTACTCGTGAGACAGGTTAGTTGTACCCTACTCACGATGTGTTGTTGCAATAATAATTCTTTCTTTATGGCTGCCACTGTAAATTACTGTTACTGTTGTTGCCGTGACATGGCAATGTGGTTTCTTGGGACGTGACTATTTCCAGCAGTGGTACACACATAATAGAGATCATACTTAGTCCAATTTATTATCAGGAATAATGGTATTTGCCAGTTTCCCGTTTGTGGTTCTTTAATTAGCATTTCCAAACACAGCGTGTAAGTGTAAAACGTTATTGGTTGGTATTTGAATGTGTGCAGGTGCTTCGACGGCTGCTGGACTCGGTGGAGTTCCTGGAGGAGGTGAGCGGTCGCGCCGAGCTAGCGCTTAGCGTCCCAGAGCGGGCCTTGCTGAGGGAGATGGCCGACACCCTGGAGCCCTTCACCGAGGCCTGGGACATGGTGCACTGGGACAGGCAGGAGGACAGGCACGTGTCCATCAGTCTGGCTCTGCCGTGTGTCCTGGGCCTGCGTAAGCACCTCTCTGAGACCTCCGCCCCCCACTGCCCCGATCTCCTTGTGGGCTTAGCCCAGGCGGTGGAGCGTCGGCTTTCCCCTGTGCTGGACGACCCCCTCTACGTCACAGCCACTACGCTGGACCCTCAGTTTAAGCTCACGTGGAGCAGCAACCCTGACTGGCACAGGCAGGTTCTGCTGGAGGAGCTGACCAAACACTGCCCAGCCTCCAGCCCTGTAGACCCCACCACGGACATCCGTGCCCAGTCGTCCCCTCCAGGCTCCGCGCCGTCGCCTGTTTCCTCGCTGTCGCGGCCCTGCAAACTGTTCTCCTTCATCAAGCAGAGACCCACTGCGCAGGCCAAGAGCTTGGAGCAGGAGGTGGCCGCCTACCTGCGCGAGGAACCCACCGACGAGGAGCCGTTGCATTACTGGCGAAGGAAGGCGATAGACTTCCCTCTGCTCGCTCAGGTTGCTAAGAGGGCCTTTACCATCCCTGCTTGTGGCACAATGGTGGACAGTATTTTCACGGCTGCAGGACGCTGTTTGCGGCTGGAGCAAGGTCGCGTTGTACCAAAGAACCTGGAGACGCTAATCTACCTCAAAGCCAACTTCAGGTTATTATGGACCTAGCATTTGTTTCTCTATTTCTCATTTAGGGGACAGTATGGTTTGCCGCAGTGCTAACAGGCTTTTATTAGCATAAAAAGCGGCTTTCTTTTGCAATGAACTTGAGCTATAGCAACATAGGCTGTGACCTGAGATGACATTTAAACTACGGAGGCCCAGTATGGAGTAGCACTATCTAAATACTGCTGTAGCTCTGGATGGCTAAATATGTGTTAATCATGTAGCCTGCATTCTGTATGAACCAAGGAGACAAGGAGCAAATCAAGAGTAGCATTTACTTCTTTGTTACAGATGAATAACTGCTTTAAAGGTGTAGTCAGCAATTGTAAGGTAATACACTATTTGTCAAAGTCAGCGAATATCGGTCTGCTAGCTGCCCGTTCTGTGTGCGTGCTCAAAAATATATCTGGTGTATCTACACAGCTCTGTAATCTGGAACACAAAGTGGTGGAGACCGCACCACGCAATGTTATCCTCCTAACCTTGGCAATGTGTTTCCAGTGTGGGGACGGAGCTTCTGAGGGAGCACCCTTTAACATTGAAGGAAGAGATGTTTTAAGTTTTATCGAGTTCCGATATCAGCTATTTTTCTCCAGCATCCATGACTACACCATTAACACAAACGACTAACCCCATCTCAACAAACACAGCTTGTGCCTGTATACGTCTAGCCAATAACTACTAAAAAATCAAGGATAAAATGGTAGTGTAAATGCATAACAAAATTAAACACATAAATAGCCCTACAGTATTATAGGTATTGTGATTAATTGCCTTCATAGTATGAGTGGGTGATATTGCCTCAACCTTTTTGTTTTCTAAGAGTAATATTCATTTTGATGTCAATATGGAGTGTTGTTCTTTTTTCTTACAAAATGATGATTTTAAGACTTAACAAATAACACTTGCGTAGATACAATATTTCCATCAGCATTGTGACATGTGGCCTAACTCTAGTTTGTAGAAGTCTACAAAATGTTTGATATTTTGAAGTTATTGGCCAATGGAGGACACAGCACCATCGTGTCTGTCATGGTATGCTTTTATCACAATGACTTAATAACGACTTGGTCTAAGTGCTCGCAGTCATAACTGCTGGGGTGGTGAGCGACTGTATGTATGTGCACTTGAACATAAAAGTTCGTCACTTGAGACCTGCATACAAGTGTTTTCTTCTTGCTGGTGGAGGGAAGCGGAGAACCTGGGTGTCTGCACTCAAAGGGATTTTCTTCCCCCACCGATCCATTTTACACCATATGACCTCTGACAGAGTCTAGGTCAATTGTATTACAGGATCTTTTTTCTAATTCCAGTTAGATGTGATATATCTCTTCTACTGATGAATTGTGTGAAATTGAAATGAGTTTGACTCTGCTGCTATAGCCTAGAAACCTTAGCCAAGATGTCTGTACTTTATATGGTATACAATGGGCGCCTTCTTTGCCTGACTGTACTGTATATGTGTGGAACCACTTGGCTGGGCATTCACGTGCAGGGAAACTGTGGCTCTGTTACTGTAGTGCGTGTCTTTATTTGGGGACTACGTTGCTCTGGGCTAGGTCAATGGGGAGGCTAGGTAATTGGAAGTAATTCCATCACAGCTGAATTCAAGTCAGCTCAGCAGGCAGGCAGCATTCATGCCCTACTTTCTCTCACAGCCCACTAGGTTTACAAAACCTGTTTAACAATACATTAAAATTAACGGGGGGGAACGGCTGCATAAAGCCATCTTGTTTTCCTGATATTCAACAACAAAGGACGAGGTACAATCTGCTACAATCCTTGCGATTAATACAATTCAGAGAAAGACAAAGCGATACACACACCCATCAATCCATCAGTTTGCTTGTGACATGTTGTGAGGAGAAGGCAATGGATCTTTTGACAAGAGCCTTCACAGACTCCATCTGTCACCAAAGGCAACACAAGCCATGCACATGTTCCTGCCATGTGCGTTAAACGATGGCAGCACATAATACACTACGGGAATGCAAATAAAATGCCTTTGAAGATAAAATGTTAATGTCATTTGCATTTTCATTCTGTTACAGAACATAAATACTAGTATTTGATAATAAATATTTCAATTATATTGATGTTTCGTACTAAGCTTACTTATACACATTTGAAAATGCAACTGTGGAATTAGTCATATTTCCTCATTTGTATATACTTTATCAGATTAAAAGAAGTAAAACAAAAGCACATTACAATCTGTTTGATATTCAGTGAGATAATCCTCATAGATCATAACCCCCCCCTGCCTTTCCATCGCTGTGATCACAGTGATTAGTATGAGTGAGGTGTATGTACAGTACTCTTACACGTGCAGCTGGCTGTTGTGTGTGTTTATCTCTTAGTTGTTAGTGTTTCCTGCATGCTTGATATATGCTGTTGTCATTTCTCTTGTAGTTTGTGAGTGCAGCAGTGTGAAGCCCCCCCTCCCCCATAGCTGACAGCTCATCCGTTTGAGTTAGACGAGCAGGCTGGCCTGCGGCCCTATTGGTAATTGCCTCTGAAATGAATTACTTGGCAGAGTGTGGTACTGAGGGAGAGAAGGAAATTGTAATTGAACCGCCCCCTCCCTCCCACACTCCCTTATGCCTCAGGTTATTGCATCTGCAGTGCAGAAAGCTATTTTGCAAATACACACACACACACAAAACCAATTCAACCCCTCCCCCACACACTGGCTTTAGGAAGGGGCTATATTGATGCAGGGTGATTTCAGAGATTGATGCATGCACACTGGGAAATAACACTTTTATTCATAGCTCAGAGGTAGATATCACACACACACACATATATAGGCTATATACACAGTATATACGCACACATTATGAGTAATTACACACATTATATGAGTCCTATCTATCTATCTATCTATCTATCTATCTATCTATCTATCTATCTATCTATTTTGTGTTTCCAGATATTACCCTCCCAGACCACCTCCACACAGCACCCTTTTAGAGTTGCCCTTTTAGCTGTGGCCTGGTACACTGCTAAGGATGTGGAGCCTGCAGGAGTTTGGATCCAGAACAAATGTGGCCCTGGTTACCCCAGTACACAAACACACACGGCAAGCCCTCGTTATTAATAAGCTGCCTGTTGTTGGCCTGTTGACAGTCTCAAAGCCTGCTGGATTGCAGAGACACATCTGTTGTGCA
>JAOEGT010001375.1:0-11461 GCA_025447795.1 Speoplatyrhinus poulsoni
GTGCAAGCATGTGCATAGGTGTGTGTGTGTGTGCTCGTGTGTGTGTGTGTGTGTGTGTGTGTGTGTGTGTGTGTGTGCCTTATTGGTAATGTCAGATGTGTGTGTGCACGTGCGCGTGTGTGTGGGTCTATGTGTGTGTGTGTGTGAGAGCATCTGCGGTTGTGTGCACTATTGGCAATGTCAGCCGGCCAGCATCTTATCAAGAGGAGCCGCTCTCCAGCCCACGAGCCAAGCCTTGCTGCGGGTGACTAACACCTGTGGTCCGGCCCAATACATCGCCGGGACCACGGGCTTCCTACTGAATAACCAAATTGACAGCGCTCATTTGTTTGGGTGCCCCGGTGACAGAGGAGGATGCCTGGCTTCACACCTGCGAGCCATGTGCCATAATGGCAGAGGATAATGCTATTGAGTTAAATGGAATGGGCTCATCCGTCACCCCAGACACACAGATAAAGGACGCCTGGTATTTTGAGACCTTATGGCACAGAACAGGTGGAAAGAGGAATTAATCGCCCCTGTATTCAAATGAGGCTGCTTTGTGGTGGATACAGTGATGGGGGGGTGGGGGTGGGGGGGTGGGGGGGGTGGGGGGGGGGTAGGGCTCGTCAGACTATCTGGTTTGTGGGAAATGCCATCACGTCAAGAGGGATGTCTTGTGGAGGGATGGAATGATGAACAGTGGTGCTTCTCTGGACTGCATTATTAAGTCTGAATGTTAATTATTCTCACACAGCTACTGCAAAACTGATATCAAACTTTGATTAAGGCCGGGGAGAAATACAGTCAGTCAGGAGTTGTTATGAAAAGTTCAACAGCACTGTAAATTAAGCCTTATGTAGGAATATCATTTGCCAAAAGTGTCTGCACCATCCATTAGTCACATCCACTTTGTGGGCTGGGACTATGTTAAAATACAGATGGAATTACCCTGAAGCACTTAAATGCCCTGAACGTAGTCTGACGTGCCTCATTTCACACTCCTTTGACACTTCTACAGCGGGCGTGATGGAAATCACAGACGTCACAGTCTAATGGGAGCGCAGATGAATGCTCTCACAGCTATGCTTGCTAAGACGGTTGTTCTAGTGGGGGGGGGGGAATAAACTGAGAGCAACAACGAGGACGGCTTGATGTTCAACACGTAGGCCTGTCATGATAATTGCTATATCGACTTATCGTGCAATATATGGACATGACCTCAATAATTCTTCAGACGTCAATAATATTGCCTGTTGTATTTACATGTGTGTTGCTGATATAGGGAAGTTAGCCATGTTGTGCTGCTTCTGTGCTCTTGTCTGCCCTCCCCCCCCCCAGCAAACTACATTTGGAAGAATAAATGTGAAAATGTGCCATTTGTTTTATTCACTTCAAGGTTTCTTTTTAATACTTAGCCAAGCAATGAAATTGGTTTAATCATAACAAACAATTGATATCAAATGACAACAGCAGAACAACATTGTTTACATTCTGACAACAATATTGTTTATCACAATTATTTCTTGGACAATATATTGCCCAACAAATATAGTTATCATGACAGGCGTAACACGATTTATTGATTTATGGAACGATTAATAATATCATTAACAACAGGTGTGGTCATTTCAAAACAAAACAAACTTTGGTAATGGAAGGTAACTATCACTCACATGTTGATTACCAAAGCCCGCGGGCAGGTTGTCTCATGTACTCCCTGTGTTCAGGATGGTGGAACGTTTGCTACGCGTTCAGTGAACGTGAACGGCAGTGGACCGAACGCCAGGTTACACAACAGGGAGGAGTTGGGATGTGGTAGGTGCCAGAACAACATTGACATGGCTAACAACAACAAAGAAATAATTTGTGTATTCATATTTCAGCTACTAAACCTCTTCCAACTGAAAATATGTCAATGATGGTTGTGTTAAGATATTTCTAATTCATATTTCACATCAGAATGAGATGGCATACATTTACCATGATGTAATATGGTAATGAAAGTGACGTTTGGTCATTACTAAATAATGGTGACAAAAAAACACCAACAGATTCCAAATACTTGCTCACTTCTTACATGTCATTGAGCAACACTCGCCATACCCTATATTCTTTGAAAGTCGAGGTAACGTGCCTTTCAGTAAACACGTTTATTGAACGTTCACAATGCTCAGTCGACTGAACAGCTGACGAACAGCTAGAGCGTTCCTCTGTAGAGCGAACAGCCACCGTAGGTTTTATTATTGTTACCACTAGAAGTAAAAAAGTAAATTCAATTGTCATGTTAAGCATACGTTATTGTGCAGTTGTAGCTGGGCAATTTGGTACAACCTCACTGGACTAGACTTGAGTCCTACGTCGACAAATATACGGTCTATGGTTGATGGGAGATGAATTCGTTTAACAGTTAACAGTTACGACGATTAATTATGAGTGACAGTTGGCTAGCAACATTAGCCACTAGCAACCTCGATACACTGACAGTTTGCTGGGTTTTTTTTCCCTCCTCTTCCATTGTGCCATGGAACTACCTCCATGTACTGATTAGGTCAAGACATGCTCCTCTATTCAGACCGCCCGTCTGTTAAGACCACGCTGGCAGAGTGGACCCAAACCCACAACAGAACGGGCAGGTTTCAAGGATTATTCAAGATAACTCAGGCAGACGGAAGCACGCACGACTAACAGTTGGAACAACTGTCAATGAACCGACAAAGACCAGGAGAACACAAGGGCTTAACTACAGCAACACAAGACAGTGGACAGGAGATAACAAGGGGCTGGGGAAACCAATAACCAATAAACATGAGGCAAATAATGCTGGGGAAAGGGAAAACGCAGCCACAAGACAAACAGACTGGGGCGGACGGCAGCCCGTGACACCCCAGCCATCTCCTTACTTGTCTTTCTCTTCGCACACAAAGACGTAGAATTTACCTCAAACGCATCTCTTACCTATTATTATTATTATTATTATTATTATTATTATTATATTTCATTATACTTTGACATGTGTTCTCCTTGACATGACACTGTTCACCGAGCGTAGTGTCTTCTGAGGAAGAACGGAAATGTTATATTTGAAAGAAAAGGGTCGTGGTGGTGGAAGTTCAACTGGCTATCTGCACAGACAGATAATGTCAGCAAGCCTGCAGGCACAACATGATGCTATTAAAGACTCTACGAATCTACTTTAACTGAAAACAACTGGTCATAAATAAAAAAAAAATATCTTGTCTTCTAAGGAACAAATAGCCAGGTAAATATAATATGATGATAGTTGTGGAAAGGATCTGTGTTTTGTATAAAGTGCATGTGCTGTTATGTGTTTTTCTTAGCTTTTTTCCTGTGAGGCGTGCACGTGAATCATCTGGTGCACGTGACATTTTGCAGAATGATGGCCAGTAGATGCAGTGCGACACAATATTATGGTATGTCTCTGTGTGCGCACCATGAGATTGATGCTATTTTGTGAAATTCTCAATAAAAATTCAGTTATTCTGGGGTTGTGCAGTCTACAATAAACATTGCAGAGTTAACATAATTCTGCAATACTTTCTTTTACATTTTATATAATATTGGAGAAACTTTATAATATAAAACCAACCTTACTAATACAGAAATAAATATTGACAATGTTAACCAATGCATTGATATAAATCTGAATCAACCCTAGTATATCAAGTTGGATCACCATGATTTATTTATGATGAAAGAAAACCAAATAAATTACTTAGAAATAATTTCAAAATAGTTTTTAAATTTGAAATAATGTTAAATAAAGTTATGTCAATTATTTATCTATTTCAGTGTGATGTAGTGGTGTATATTATGGTATTGTATGTCTTTACTGACTGTACTGGTGAATGTTATGGTATGTTATGCCTATACTAACTGTACTAGTGTATATTATGGTATGTTATGCCTCTACTAACTGTACTGGTGTATATTATGGTATGCCTCTACTGACTGTACTGGTGTATATTATGGTATGGTATGCCTCTACTGACTGTACTAGTGTATATTATGGTAAAAGTGACTAAAACGTTAATAGTACTTTAAAAGAAAAAGTTTACAGTATTTTAAAAGAAAAGTTAATTATAGTATAGTATACTTAAAATATTTATGTAATCAGTTTCACCAATTTTTCAAGTTCAATTAACTCATTCGGCTTTACAGTGTGTATATTTACATTTACATTTACGGCATTTGGCAGACGCTTTTATCCAAAGCGACTTACATGTAAGTACATTTGTCAGTAGTTGGAGCGGTCGTATACCAGCAACTATAAGCAAACAATATTTTAAATAGAACAAATGCAGCATAATGTCATTATACCTATTACCACAGTCAAACATAAAGTGCAATAGGCAATGGCCTAGCTAATAAAGTGCAATATATATATATATATATATATATATATATATATATATGCATGTATATTTTATTTAAATTTTTTTTTTTTTATATATGTTTATTTATATTATGGCATGGCAGGGTGTGCACATGCAGGATTTAGGCCTGAGCCACACTGCGCTGGTCGTGTCGGGTAGAGTGCATACGCTGGTCAAAGCCACCGCACGAAGCTGCAGATCAGAGCTCCAGATCACACCATCTGGGTAGCTGGCACTACCTGCCGGCCTGGATGGGCTACAGCATGCTGGCAGGGCCACTGCTAACTAGGTACACCACTCCCCCCCGCTCCCCCCCCCCACACACACACACACACACACACAGGCCCCGGATGTCACGCTAATCTATTTCTCTCCAGCACTGACTGCCAGATGCTTCAGGTCTTCCGGTAGTGACTCTGGTCTGGGGCTTGATATTGTGATGTTCCACCCCCCCTTTCCCCACCACCCATCTCCCAGTGCTGGACACAGGGCCGGTGCATCAGCCAACAAACACATGGGACCGCAAGATACATACTCTTCCCTCGTTTGTGCCAACGGGGCATTGGTGGCATAGTTAGCATGCAGTTAGCTAGGCCCGTGTCAATAGCGTTACTCACACGTGGGGCCTGATCATCCCCTATCAGACCAGAGGAAAGTCTGTTTCAGTCAGCTAAGAAGACAAAAATCACTTCATCGTTCCTCCTGTCACCACAATCAACCGTTATTTGAACAAATCATCGCCAGACCCCTTTCATTCAACATTTAAATCAGAATCTAGTAAGTGTATCCAGTATTTCTAACCACCATCCCAGTATTGCAAGCCCCACACATAATAATTATGTGTTAATGAAAATGCTACTACTGGTATTAGAAGGTGTCTAGTAATACATTATTGTTGTCTATGTATTCTAAATGTATATTGACTCATTTATATTTCCCTGTGAGTAGCCCTTCGGGGGAAAAAAAAGTATTTTAAATGTATATAAGCCCCCCACCCCAACAACTACACCCCCCCACTCCACACCTACCCCTCTTGTTCAAGGTGTGTCTCAGGGTGTCATCCTTGTAGTAGGCGTCTGTGAGCCCCCCACCATGGAAGCGGGGGTCCGTCCCACCCCCACCGTAGCCCTCTGGCACCTTCCCATCCCCCAGCGGCTCGTGGAACTGGTTGGGCGTGGCGTTGAGCGAGCGGCTTACTGCCACCGGCTCGTCCTCCTCGCAGTCGTAGTCATCCAGGATGGGCGTCTCGCGGATGGGCACGCCGATGACGGAGCCAGCATGGGCGTGGCGTGGCCCGCCCCGCCCGGCCCCCCGGAAGCTGTCACGCCCCTGCGTCCCCAGCAGCACCGAGGGGATGTAGTGGATCTCGTGCGTGGCCTCCGTGCTGGCGCTCTTCTGCGGCGCTCGCCGCCGCTTGCACCAGCGGTGGCGCGTGTACAGCACCAGGGTGAAGAGCAGGATCAGCAGAAGCAGCGCGATCAGCCCGCCCTGCGGAGGCACGGAGAGGCGGGTCAGTGAAAGAGTTAGCGACAGAGTTAGCAACAGAGTTAGCGACAGAGTTGGGACAGAGTTACTGACATAGTTAGCGACAGAGTTAGCGACAGAGTTAGCAACAGAGTTAGCGACAGAGTTAGCGACAGGGTTGGGACAGAGTTAGCGACAGGGTTGGGACAGAGTTAGCAACAGAGTTACCAACAGAGTTGGGACAGAGTTACCGACAGAGTTGGGACAGAGTTAGCAACAGAGTTACCGACAGAGTTGGGACAGAGTTAGCGACATAGAAAGTGACAGAGTTACCAACAGAGTTACCGACAGAGTTGGGACAGAGTTAGCAACAGAGTTAGCGACAGAGTTGGGACAGAGTTATCGCCAGAGTTACCGACAGAGTTGGGACAGAGTTAGCAACAGAGTTGGGACAGAGTTAGCGACAGAGTTACCGACAGAGTTGGGACAGAGTTAGCGACAGAGTTGGGACAGAGTTGCCAACAGAGTTGGGACAGAGTTAGCGACATAGAAAGTGACAGAGTTACCGACAGAGTTAACGACAGAGTTGGGACAGAGTTAGTGACATAGAAAGTGACAGAGTTACCGACAGAGTTACCGACAGAGTTGGGACAGAGTTAGTGACAGAGTTAGCGACATAGTATAGCCACAGATTTAACACAATATTTAACCCAATTTCTAACAAAATGGTTAGACAACGTGTCAGCAACAGAGTTAGCCAAAGACAAATGGCCACACTGCTGATATTCACACTTCGAAAGGTCAGAGAAGTAGCTCAGCAGCAGTGGCTGAGGAGGAGGAGGACATGGGGGAGGAGAGTAGGTGGTAAGGAGTTACTGTGGAAATTGAACAGAGGTCAACACAGCAGCAATGATGACAAATGCTAGGAATTAGACAGGCAAGGCTTAACGCAGCCATACAGACACACGCGGGCACACACACACACACACACACACACACACACTCAGTAGGTCCGTGCATCAAGCTGTTCCCGCAATTTTCATTCTAATGAGCTATTAGCATTAGCATCCAACATCCACACCTCCCAACTGTCATAAGACAGCAGACAGACACACAGGACACACAGGACATTGTGCTATTAGCATGACTTTATTACTGTAAAATCACCCTCCCACACTCCCTGCTGGTGAACTCGACACTTCTTCAACGCGTTCCACTAAAAGATTGTGTAAAGCTTAAAGATTAGCAACCATACATTTTTGTTTTGAGTTTGTCACACCACGGAGAAAGGTAATATTAACCACCCAGCCAAATTTGAATTAATAAAAAAGTCGTCAAGTATATAAAATTACGTTTGTGTGAAAATATAACCAGCATTATCTGTTTCTCAAACACTGGGGGGATGTCAGCAGACATAACGTTTAAAGGAATATATTTCTAACATATGTAAAGTATTTCCAAGTAAATCTCTGTATTTGCTTTACACAATCTTTAAAATCACAGTGACACCTCCCGTTGGTGCGCGGTTTGCTCCGTGTATCTCCGGAGAGAGTTACACCGCCCATCACCACCCGCGACGCACGCTGTGACTGCCTGATGCGCTTTAATCTGCGTGCCGCCAGACAGACGGACTAGCTCGCGGCTCGCGCTGCTTTCTGTTGACTTTTCAAAATTGCAGTCGAAGGAGAAAAAGGGAAAAGACATGGGGGCCACAGTTGGTGATTCAGCAACCCATACGTGTGATTTATCAGTGGTCGAAAACAGAAAACGCACCGTCACCACTTTTTCAATCTCTAATATAGGCCATATTCGCTCACACGCACACACACACACACACACGCACACGCACACGCACACACACACACACACACAGGCGTGCATGCACAGTATACAAGCTAACGTAATGGTGACGTGATGAATAAGAGCCAGAGGGGGGTCATTCATCACAACATTTAAAATTCCATCTTCATGAGGAAAAACAAACCCCTTTCAAATGATAACTCATGCACTGTTAGGTGTCCATTAATCATCATGTGCTGAGATGTGAGCCAGCACGCACGCACACACACAAACACACACACGCACGCATGCACTCACACGCACGCACACACACACACAGAGCACACACACGCACGCACGCAAGCACACACACGCACACAGAGCACTGCGAACACGGTCAAACTTGTTCATTAATCTCAGAAGGAACTGCCGGCTTCAAAGAGAACTAACTTCTGCACTAACTATGAGAGGGTGCACACACATGCACCCTCTCATTTGCATGCATGCGCACATGCATACATATGCTCGCACACACACACACACACACACACACACACACACACACACACAAAAGCACAGGCACACACACGCATGCATCTACACACCTCTAACTCACACGATGTCAAAGAGAGCTGTATTGTTGTTGTTATTGCTGTTATTATGGTTGCTTTGCCGGGGGTTCTGAAGACCTGATGGTTCAACAGACCTTCAGAACATACTGGATGTTCTACCAAGACAGCAGGACCCTAGTCTCCCAGAGCCAGGCTTTACTTACATACTGTAACGTCTGGGACACATCCTGGACTTAAGCCCTGGACACACTGCAAGCGATCCGCTTGTCGCACGTCGCTTTGTAGCTCAAAAATGGTCGCTCGTTGTTCCAGGCTCTGGTATCCCTCTCCAACTGTGTATTTCCAGCTCAAACTTTTCCAGTTAATCTGTCAGTCAACGATATTCTTCGCTCCCATTGGTAGTTGCATCAGTCACATATCCTGACGTTGAGATTAGTTTAACTCGGTACCTCACTTCACGTCACCCAACCGTTATTTCGCCTGTGATCGCTTCAAGTCACTGAATCACATTGACTTTCAATTGTCTCTCCTCTCTACATCGCTGCTAGTCGCTTGCCGGGTGTCCGGGGCTTCACTACGTCAAGACATGCTTAGGTGACAGGAGAGGCATTTTGATTGACATGCACGACAACCAACTATGTAACGACATGACAATGTCGGACGTATTTCAGGTATTGCATATACTTCCTCACTTTCCGGAAAGTAAGTCGAGCTTACGAGGGTGTACGTATCAGACGTTTTCCTAAACACATTGTTGGTTTGCAAACCTATGTTTCATCTTAATTTATTCCTCTCACTTTCCATTTGCACGCCCCCTCTCAACAGCTTTTGAATTTGCACTTTCCACCCACCCAGTCTCTCTCTCTCTCTCTCTCTCTCTCTCTCTCTCTCTCTCTCCCTCTCTCTATCTCTCTCCCCCCCGCTCTCACACACCCAAACCCACTCACTTACACTCACACAAACATGCATATGTCTATTTATTCTAACTGCATGTGTGAATCCCTCCCTCTCCAACCACTCTGCCACTGTGTAAGCTCACATCTTTCTTCCAGTAGAGAGCCAGACAGACTCACAGTAGCAGTTGGCCAGGAGGGAAATTGAGTTTTCTGTTCGTCTTAAGACTCGACAAATCCCACAGCTTTACTCCGGTGTGTCGAGAGGCGAGAGGCGAGAGAGAGCGTGTGCAAGCCCCGATGACTCAATTCTCAACTTCAGCGGATCATGTTGATTTTCTTGATTTAGTACGATCAGGTGCCGCTAATTTCGAGATGTCATTGTTTGAAAGAACACAACGCCATTTGTGATGGGGGCCTGAAGTGGCCCTGAAGTGGCTGCACTGATGAAAGTAGCAATTAAACCATGATAGTGTTAATGCCCTGGTTCTCCAGGTGTTTTAATCCATTACAGCAGCTTTTAGGAAAAGGCTCAATGGGTTTGTAAAATCTTCTCAAAATCTATATTATTTACTTAATACTTACACACTTTATTAATCATCTTTAGGTTATTCATTTTCTACATGTGCAACACATGTCCTGGGGCCTTACCAACACGGTACACATACAGAATATACACATATACGGAAAGTCGCTGGATCAAACCCCAATGCCTCGAGGTGTCTCTGAGCAAGACCCAACCCTGTACTGCTCCTGATGGTCAGGCGGAGCCTTGCATGGCTGACACCATCGTCAGCATGGTGGTGTCTGTACCATGTGGGTTGCCCCCGCCCCAGTAATGTCCAATCCCTAAGGACACGCTAGCTGCGTTTACATGAACGCTATTATTCCGTTTGGAATTGGGATAAAAGCCAAACACGAAAGTTTATGCTCCATATAAACACCTCAATCGGAAGAGAAAGGCCCAACACAATTAAAAGCTCATTCCGAAGCAGATGGGGAGTGTAACCAGGAAGTAGAATTCTACCATGTAAAGGGTTAAACCGGATTACTTCCTGGCTGTGGCTACCGTTGTTGCAGCCACCGAGTCTGGACAAAACAATTGCGATGTGCAAATAAGTGAATGGGAGCTTGTACGGTGACCTCATCTGGAGCCGTACATCTCTCCACCAGTCACACAAACTGCCTCACTCTGACCGACGTGCATGCGTGGACAAGAAGAGGCTAGCCGGTTTTAGCCTTTGTGAAAGCGGGACACATTGCATTACCGAGCAAGTTTAACATCTCTTCCGATTAACTGTGACAGCGAATGTAAACACCAGACCCGATTAGATGACATAAAAAGTTATCCCAAAATCTTCAATCAGAAGGATTCCATTCGGAAAAACTAAAAGGTGTCCATGTAATCCCAGCTACTGTTAAATAATTGATTAATGTCGATTATCTTCCTAGTAAATTGGAGAAGGACAACCTACTGTGCTATAAATATACAGTACTGACCTAAGTTGCATAAAAACTCCAATGATGACCATCTGTCTTCACCTTTGACCTTATACCCGTCTTTGTCTTAGTTCTGTAATATGTATTGTATTGTTGTTCACATTCCATTGTACCACAAGTGATTACCACTGTTCTTAGTAGACACATCCCTCATTGTCCTGTAGTATATAAGTGAGTGAATAATTCCTTTCTGCAGGAGCATTTGTACATTGCATGCTGTTTGTGTTTCTCTTTTATCAAGCCTTTATTAATAAAGACAATGGTGACTCAGAGCTGAATTATATTTATCTAACAGACACTAAAGACACACCTCTTCACAATCCACCATGGTACCTCTAATAGTGACCTCTCCACCTCTTAGTACTCACTCTTATCGCAAATGTCTTCTTCGAATGGCCTTATCTTCTCACCGCTCTTATGTTTAAAAACATAAATAAAAAAAGGTAACAAAAAATGCTCTTATGTTTTAAGCACTTTGTTATGTAGTCCATTAGCTATTCTGTTGATTTAATTATATTGACATGGTAGTATTCATGGTAGCAGATGCTGTAATTATTCTAACAGAATAGTGTTTGCTTACAATTGCTGGTGTTCGACCTGTACAACTCTTGACAAATGTACTGCATGTGATTTGTTTTAGATAAAAGTGTCTGCCAAATGTTGCAAATGTAAAGGCCCCGAAATATTTGCTTTGTGCAACGCGTACACTTAGAAAACCGGCTGCATCGCGAAAGGCACATACATGCCTGCGTACCTTGTGTGTGCCTAAAATATATCCAGTAGAGAGCATATCAGGGCAAAATCACAACTGGCCTACTTGAAATGAGAGGTATTTTGATTGGCATGTACGATGATCTATGAATGAATGATTTGAATG
>JAOEGT010001407.1:0-11456 GCA_025447795.1 Speoplatyrhinus poulsoni
TTGTGGTTGCTGCCCTCTACTGGCAAGTGCACCGGGTCATTTTGACGCATAGTACAGCGCGAGGGTTAAACCCCTGTCGTCACGGCCTTTCTGTGTGGAGTTTGCATGCTCTC
Source organism: Speoplatyrhinus poulsoni (assembly GCA_025447795.1). NCBI lineage: Eukaryota > Metazoa > Chordata > Actinopteri > Percopsiformes > Amblyopsidae > Speoplatyrhinus > Speoplatyrhinus poulsoni. The sequence goes on from JAOEGT010001407.1 coordinate 114, forward strand.
CCCATGTATGCATGGGTTTTCTCCGGGTGCTCCAGTTAACCTTACTATCCAAAAACCAAGTTAGTTTCACACTCTCTAGTCAGTTCCATTGACCAGCGACACTGGCCTCTACCTGGAGCTGGTCCCCGGGCACTGCATAGTGGCTGCCCACCGCTCCCTTGAGGGATGGGTTAAATGCAGAGAACACATTTTGCTATGTGTATGAGACAATAAAAGCACCTTCTTCACATTTAAACAGGATTGCACAGAATTTCAAACTGTCAAACTTGGTAAATGATATAGTGTAGTGTACACTGTGAAATAAATGAAACACTACAGTACATATACTGTATTGTAGCCTACATAGTGCCATGGGTTCACCAAGGATCAATTATGTTTTGTAACTGGCCATGTCCATTAGATTCATTAGACAAATTTGATTTAATTGAAGCGAATACGTGTTTTATGTTCCAAATTCTTCAAATTTCTCCAGCTGTTCATTCTGTTAGCGTGCTGCAAAATTCAAACTGATGTATCTACATCCCTGTGTTCCCTACACAGAAAACACGTAATACAATCAAAGTGGCCTAGCCATGGCAATGTGTGTACAATGTGTCGGGCGGAGATTCTGGGAAAGCTCCTTATGGCATTGAAGGAAGATATCCACACGCTTTTCTCCAGCATCCCTGACTACTAGCCTGGCTCCGCCCACGACTTGCTCTCAGATAAATTTTCACTGAGATTAGATTTAGCGTTCACACAGCCTGGAGCTACGTAATGATGCTGCACACATCCTAGTGCCGATAGAGGCTGTATAAAGCCTCACAGGCGGTATTAACGACATATATAGATGAAGCCTGGCTTCCAAACCAGTCACCGACCGGTGACTGGGTGTGGCTAGGTCCAATGACGTAGCGTGTGTTTTGAAATGGTGGTAGAGCTAGATGAAGCGGTGCAATCATCTGTAACAGCGCCGATTGGTTAAGTGCTGTCCAATAGTTTCAAGGTTGACCAGAGGTCTACACCCAGTAGGAGGCAACGACTTTTAACGCTTACTCACAGAGAACTTTGGGTCTGGTTACACCCGGCTACCTGATTCCTCCTTAAACCCACGTTTAGGAGCACTTCATAAGACGTGATGATACAATTAATGATGCTACGCGCGTCCTAGCGCGTGTAGAGGCAGCATAAATGACATCTATACAGGAGGAAGCAGGCAGGATATCAGGTGTTTGATTGGCTGCCTGGTAACTGTGCAGTAACACACAAACACACACACACACACACACACCTGTTTCTGTCATTCTGTGACTTACCTCCCACCAACCTCCAACTGGCATCCTGCCCAGTACTCTGTGTGTGTATGTGTGTGGGGTGGGGGGGCGGGGGGCATCTCTCAGGTATCTCTCAGTCTTTCACATTATCTTTACACTTTCCATTCATCACCTACCTTGACTGTGTGTGTGTCCCGATGTGTCCCCGAACGCCTGCTGCACAAACCCCACCCACGCGTTTTCTTCTGTCACATTGACCCAGAAACATGCGCACCACACAAACACGCACTAGCATATATCTGCATTCCAGATTAAAACCCCCCCGTCCATAAACACACAGAAGAAGCATCTAGTATTTGTCCTTCCTCGTCTTTTAGCCTGCACTATTGTTTACACCAAGGGTGTGCACCCTGGTCCATGGGGGTGCCGCTGCCTTACATATTGTAGATGTCTCCCTGCTCCAACGCACCTAATTCATATGAATGGGTCGTTAGAAGCCTGATAACGACACACTCATTTGAAGTTAGCAAGTGATAGCAAGCGTCCTCGAGAAACCCTGCCTTTTAAAACATGCAGGACAGCGGCCCTCAGGACCGGAGTTTGAAGGTATAGTACAAAAGTAAGTAAAACCAACAGAAAAACACGTCTCTCCCATCAGTAGATATTTGGTGAATTTGACAAAAGTGTATTGGTTTAAAATTGCTTACTATACCTTTTAATAAGTAATGTGGTTGTTTATGTACTGTATTTAATAAGTAGTGCGGTTGTTTATGTACTGTATTTAATAAGTAGTGTGGTTGTTTATGTACTGTATTTGCATGGCTGTTTCAAATTGGGTCACTCCACGACAATTTCTCGACACATGCACCCAACAACAGTGCATACACTGTGTCGGCCTGTATTGTATTGTTATCAGTGTGTCTGCCTCTCATTGGCTCAGTGTGTCCGCGTGGAAGGGATTTAAACTAGTGTGTTATGAGCTGGCTTCAGCATGAGACAGAAGAGCGTGCGCGCACACACACACACACACACACACACGCGCGCGCGCGCACGCGCACGCGCACACACACACACACACTATCAGGTTATTCAGGAGGTGTTATGGCTTTCCAGCTCTTTGGCAGCCACCAGCAGCAGATATTTCCGTTCTTTTGCTCCCGCGACGGTTTTGCTGCCATCTGAGGGCGGCTGCTTCACCTTGCCTAATTAAAACCGTTGGAGATTCTCTCTCTCTCTCTCATGTCTCTGTCGATCTGCCTCATTCTTTCCCTTGTTCACTAGTTAGTCTCTGCTTAACTCACTCGTTCTCTTTGCTCTCTCTTCCTTACTATGTGAAACAGAGCTGAGTCTCTACTGCAGGTCACTGTGGCTTTACTGGCTCATTGACTTCGAAAGGGACAGGACTGTAGGTGTTACCACGGTGACATGTCTATAGATCTGCATCCTGTCTTTGTGGTACAGTAGTAGCCTGTTTTCCCAGAGTTAAAACATAATTCTACACTAACACTATAACACTAAGCTCTCTCCGCTTGTTTGCTCAGTGCTCTCTGTCCTGGCATCACAATGGTGGAACGAGCTTCCAGCAACAGTCTGAAACATTACCCATCTTCCATAAGACTCAAGACAAACCTCTTCACGATCCACCTCTCCACCTCCTAGAACTCTACTTAAGTTTCTTACTGAAATGTTTCTTTTTCTCTCTACCCTTCTTAAAAAACATAGAAAAGACTATTCTGCTTTTATGTACTCAGCACTTTGGTATTAGTCACTTCATTATTCAGGCCACTAAGAACTTTGTTGGATGACTTTATATATCGATGTGGTAGTAGACATGATGACATGCTGTAACTATTCTGACATAATATTGGTTGCGTACAAATGCTGGTGTATGACCTGTCCATCTAATGACACATGTACTACATGTATGACCTGTCCATCTAATGACACATGTATTACATGTATGACCTGTCCAACTAATGACACATGTACTACATGTATGACCTATCCAACTAATGACAAATGTACCACATGTATGATGTGTCCAACTAATGACAAATGTACTACATGTAAGTCGCTTGGGATAAAAGCGTCTGCCAAATGCCATAAATGTAAACGGAGAGGGATACACAGATGAAATAGGCCTAATAAGAAACAGAAGATGTTGTGATACTGTAGCTTCACTTCAACATCATACTTGACTTGTACTGTCAATGTGTTTTTGCTTGTATGTGGACTGTGTTGAGGTACCTGTACAGAATGGTCCATTTACTATACTCATCTGGAGAAAGTTATGAATACCTGTCACATTGTGAAGGTTTGTTTACCTATCAATAATCTGTAAAATGTGCAATTCCATATTTAATTGACCAGAATCATGATGATACTGTATATACACCAGAACGGGCGTCTGTGTGAAATAACGCACTGATATCCTACAGACGTAATGGATAGAAAATGAGAGCAGTAGCTGACAGTGTATGGCCCAGGTGCGTGTGTGCGTGTGTGTGTGTGTGTGTGTGTGTATGTGTGTATAATATGGTCCAGGTGTGTGGGCGTGTATAATATGGTTCAGGTGTGTGTGGGTGTGTGCGCGTGTATAATATGGTTCAGGTGTGTGTGCGTGTGTGTGTGTGTGTGCATGTGTGTAATCTGGTCCAGGTGTGTGTGTGTGTGTGTAACTTGATTCTGCTATATAATCAGCATGTGACTATGGATGCAGGGAGACGGCCCGGTGTTGTGTCAGGTCTGATGTGTGTGTGTGTGTGTGTGCGTGCGTGCGTGCGTGCGTGCGTGCGTGCGTGCGTGCGTGCGTGCTGGAGGGCTTTATATACAAGTGCATCTCATGCTCAACGGCTAGTTTTAAAAGTGTGTGTGTCCACGCACAAAGACACAAATGCGTGCACACACATTAGTGCACATTAGGGAAGGCTAGGCAGGTGGGTTCTTGCGCCTCTCCTCCCTTTACTGGCACTGGCGTGCACAGCTCATTTATCTTTAAAGGCCTGGGAGAGCTTTAAGCCTGTTATGAGTCTCTGGAGAAGAGAGGAGGGCAGGAGAGGAGAGAGGGAGAGGAGAGAGGAGGAGAGGAGAGGAGAGGAGAGAGAAGTTAGCTTTATTAGCATGACAGTTATTACAGTATTGCCAATGCTAGAGGGCAGGTAGCCCTCAATAAGACAACAATATACAAACAATAGGACCAGTAGTCAGTCTCTCTTTCTCTCTCTCTCTCCTCTCTTTATATCAACAGAGATGGAGCCTGCAGAGTACCGACAGATAGAGTCATTTCTACACACTGTACATCTCTTCTTCTACTTAATGCATGAAAAGGTAATGTGTGCTTCACACAGGTGTCCAACATCAGCACATCAACTGCTAGTCCAGGGCCTCTGGTGACAAACACTCCAAGTTAAGTTAAGTTAAGTGTTCCGCCATTAGCCAAACCAGTATTTCAATATGACACGTTCAAATGGGGGGAAGAAACAGAACCCCAACAGTGTCTGTAATGTTCTTGGACTCTGTGTTTAAGGCCTGGCCATTTCCATACTGACCGCTGCCCCCTGACAGACTGTGGCTCACAGTTCCCCACAAATGTAATAGAGTACCAACAGTGAGAGACCATTATTTACTGCAGTCAACCCATGGTGGTTTGATGGTTTGAGCCTCACTGACCCTCTGGTTCCTCGTGAGCAACTGTGCAGCACGAACTATACGTAATCATACTTTATTAAACAAATTATGATTTAAAATTAATAAATGAAGATTTCAGCTAGGTACTGATGGTCACAGAGTTCAGTGGACTCAGGAGGTCAGAAATTAGGAAACAGCCATCGAGAACACACACACAGTAGTGTAAGTGACATGCATCTAATCGTGTTCCTTGTAAGTCTTCACACACAGACCCAAGCCATACATTATTCATATTTGTCACAGTCTATACTGTAAGTGTCTGAATGTGTCTATCTAGGAGGCCAGGGCTTATTTCAAGTCGTTCACAGGGGAGGTGCTCCTTGGAGGATAAACGGGAGGACACATTGTGCATACTGGTGTTGGCTGTGTTTACAATCAGAGTGTTGTGGAAATAACTACAGGACCTTCCCTTACCAGGAAAGTGGCCTTAAATAAAGTTACCAATCTCCAATGTCAAACCTCTACTTCAGCAACCTAACAGTCTGTTCCAGTGACAAATGAACATTTGACATCTGTCAAAAGTATTCTATACATAAACATAAATATACAGTAGTTCGCTTTGCTTCACTCCTGTATAATCTGACCAGACTTTTTGTAAATTTAACAAAATTAGATCTTCCACCAGCTCAACCAATCAAAACACAGATAACCATTTGGATGAAGTAAGGTGTGTGTGTCTTAACTGAAGGCTGTACACATTTTGGCACACACACACACTGTACATAAGCCAACACTATAAAGAGTATAATGTGTGCATACTTCATGATTCACAATGTTGGGTGTGTGTGTGTGTGTGTGTGTGTGTGTGTGTGTGTGTGTGTTCACCTCTCGCAGCACAGCCAGATGTTGATGTGGTGCATTAAGCGCTGAATATATCTCGCCCAATCGGAGGTCTCATCCATCTCCACAGCAACCTCTTCATCACCCAGCTAGAGGCTGTTTCAAGGTTGCCATGACCACAAACTGTAAAGACACGAGTTCTGATGAGATTGTCCTTAATCTCAAGATGAATTAGGAAATAATTATTTACTTATTAACTATTAATAGATGACAGTAACATAACACACAGAAATAACCATTGAAAACATTGAGCAAATGTATAGCCTACATTGTATTAAAGATAATAAAGCCAGGTTAAAAAGTTTCTGAAGATGAATTGAAAATCATGAAATCGTATCATGGTCCAGCACAAGCCGTCACTTCAAATGACAAGGCTTATTAAATCCCTGAACACGGAACATGTAGGCTACTTCTTATCCCAACTAGCTCCGTCTCCAACGAGATCAATTACAGCTCTGGCTTCCCCACTGATCCCATTCTATAAATGAGCCCAATCAAATGTAATCGCAGTTCACAGCCCATGATGATACTGTACCCATTAATTAACATCAACACTCAGCACTGCACCCATGCCATGCTACCATCAGAGCCATGTATAGAGAGAGTTGCGTCATCTCCGTTCACTCTAATGGACCGTTTGTTTTTTTCACAACAATGGAGCCTCAAAATTGTTCCCGGAAGTTAACCTACATACTAAAAGTACCCTATAAATAATATTTTTTATGTAAATGGTTGCATTTATTGACTACTAATACAATTTTAAAAATGAAGTTATATATCTGTATATATATTCAAATTGCCCACCAAGCACTTCCTGGAACTATTGTGCCATAGGTTTAGCCTCTCCATGAACCATGTGACCGTTGAAAATGTTTAACTTGCCCGTTGGCATACCTCTGTTCTTTCCATGGCTCTGGCTACCATGCAATACTGTGTTCTACTTCACATCACAGTGGGCACTGCACCTATATCATGCTACCATGCATCAGTCAGCAGGGGGTGTAGTTTCAGTAGCAGGGAATGACTTCTCCAGACATGATGAATCTGCTAATGGACACACAGAGAGAGAGAGAGAGAGAGAGAGAGAGAGAGAGAGAGAGAGAGAGAGAGAGAGAGAGAGGAGCCAAGAGAGAATAACGCAAGAGTATGAAATAATAAAATCCAGTGGTGTAGATTCTCTTTTGCTCCTTTTGTGCTGTCAAGTGACTATACTATACTATACTAACTGTATGCAAGCACATTTTTCTCTGTCTCTCACACACACACACACACAGAGCCGGGGGTAGTGTTCAGTGGGAAACTGATATGAGTCATGTTGTAATCATAGTAGCCTACTGACACAGTTCCAATGGTCTCCTGCATTGGCAATGTTCTAAGCAAAAAGTGATGGGATCTTGATTTTTTTTTCTCCTTTTTCTTTCCCACCCCATTCGGTTTTAACGATACTACTGAACGTAGAAGACAACGACAAAATTGCATCAGCCTTTTCCCATACAGATAACCCGTTTGTCTACAGGGCTGTCACCAAACAGTCAAATATGACTCACAGGATAACAGGTGAACAAAATAACACACCAAATCAAACGTGTGCCCTGACATCACCTCCAGCAACCCTAAAGCCTGTCCCCTGCCACGATGAACAGGAGAATGTGGCATGGACTTTATTAGAGGGCAGGGCGGGCAGGCTTATCAGGCCAGGAAATGGAGACACAGATGAATACACCCAGAGAGATAACAACTGACAATGAAGTGAAGCAATCAACCTTCCTGAGTGACTTGTGCCTCCGATGATCGGGTCCATAGGGCCCTCCACAGCACGGGGTGAACCCACAGTTAGCGTTATAGCAACAAGGCAACAGTGGGGGACAGCCTGGTGTAACCAGACCTAAAATTAACCTGGTGAAAAAGGCTTGGGAAGTGTTGCCTCCTACTGGGCGTAGACCTCAGATTCATTTTGAAACTCTTGGACAGCATTTAACAAATCAGCGTTGCTGCAACTGTTTTGATCGGTTCATTGACACCTAACCCTAAATGCTCCCGGTGGTTAGTTGATGCCTTGCATGGCTGACCACATGTGTGTTAACTGGTGAATGAGAGGCTATACTGTAAAGCATTTAGAGTAGCTGGAAGGTTGGAAAAGCTCTATATAAATACAATCCACTTACCGCCATTTTGAAACACACACTTGACTTCAATGTCATCACTGCTTGTTGCTGGTTGTTGATTGGTCTACCATCCAGGGTAGCGGTGTGAATGCTGGAGCATACAGGGCTTCCAGAATATATGTGAAAGTTGATCTGAGAGCAATCAATAGTCTGGTAGAACGAGGCCATGGGTGAAGAGGGCTGCATGCTTCTACTTTAAAGGTATAATCATTGATCGTAAGATAATACACGTTTTCAAATTCTGCGAATCTCACGATCCACTAACTGCCCATTCCGTGTGCACACCGGTTAAAAAACTAAAAAACTGGTGCAGACCGCACCACACACTATTATATGAGTTTACAATGTTTGGGAGGGAGCACCCTATGGCAATGAAGGAAGAGGTGTTTTTGTTTTCAAATAACAAGCTTTCTCCAGAATGACTGAGGTATGGGATGTAAGCAAGTCTGAGTAAAATGAGACAAAAAAATTCATACGTCGTTCTCAAACATAATCCAGTTTTATCTAAACCACAGGTCTGTCCCAGTACATCTCACACACAGGAATAAATCCTGAGGCAGAATACTTAAAGAACCTATTAGGAATATTTGTGAAATATAACACCTATTGTGTTATCTCACAAATATTGGCTTCCAAAAATCCATAATGATGGGTTACATAATTTATGATTTGAATTTCTGGATATCTGCATTAGGGTGCAAGTCATACCAGACTTGTAATTAACACATTTCTCTCAGACTTCATTGGCAAGACAAATAAATCTGGCCTATAGATAAATATTTCTACCATGGAAATGTGCATGAGTTATTTTTACAGAATAGAAGTTATTATATACAGCTGTGCGTCTGTGTGAATTAATTTCTAAGGAATATTGTTTACACACGTTGACAGACAGCGGCCACTCAACACTGTAATGAACGATAATCACAAGCAAACATTAATTTTGTATGAGCTTCGCTGCAGTGAAGGCATCTGAAAGCTACCAGGCCTGGGAATGTGCTTGGTTTGTCTCTCTACGCTGCTATTTAAAGCTCCTCTCATCCACTGTACATCTTTCATCTGCTTTCCATCCCTCAGGAGCGAGCAGCAGTCCAGTCTTGCCATTTTATATTTTTCATTTCAGTGGGATTGTGGGAAACAAGACACAGAAGAGGAAGTATCTGCGTGGTCAACACTGATTAGGTAATGGAAGAGAAGTGAATATTGAGTACATTCATGTAGGATATTTTCAGAAAGACAAAACGCTTCACATTTTCAACTCTAACCACATTTAAACACTAGTTAAAAGTTCCCTTTTCCTTTTAATAAAAAGCCCTTCCCATCCCCACACCGGTGTTGGAGTAGATCTACCCTCAGGATGACAGTGACACTGTCAGCATATGTACCGATGTGCATCGTCATGTACAAAGCTTAAGTGCAGTTACTACGCAAACAGTCAAACTGCAATTTTGATACATATTTAAAATAAAAAATACTCCAAAATAACTGAAACTTTGTCACAAGATAAAGCGGATATATAGTACATTTTTAGTAATAACTACATTTTGACCAGATAGGTAATCCGTTAGCCTTTGGACGGCAGCTTAAACTGAATACAGTACTGTATGCTCAAGTACCAGTAATAAAGGTGTCTGTTGTACAAACAGGTGCATACAATCACAGATGGCAGTTAAGCATGGTCTGAAAACACCTGTGCATGAGAGCTTGCGTGCGTTAGGCACGCACAGTGTTAATACAATTTTAAGCCATAGGTATCAATGCCAGTTGAAACGTCATACCCATTGTGAAGGAACCTCAGGTCCAAATTAGACCACATTTAAACCAGTGGATATGGGATTTACATCCCCTTGCTTCAGCTAAATGTACTGTAATGGCCTGTTACTGTACACCCTAACCAAGGCTATCATGTGTGGTAAAACATTTCTCTGAAGTCTGTGCCGTCACTGAATCGGAAAAAAGAAACGGATGATGCGTGCATTGACAACCTTATTTATTTAAAAGGGAAAATTACTGTACATTTCTAATATTTGTAAGCCTCCGAAACAGCAAGAATACAGATAAATAAAGCATTATTATTTATATATAAAAAAGATCATCCAACAAAATGTCCACAGTCAATACTTTGAAAGTTCAAATTTTTACATAAAACGTATTTACATAATGTGTTGTTTTGCCCTTTTTTTTATTTATACATGAAAAACAAAAACTTTGTACCATCTTGTTTTCAGTAAAATTGTTAAAAGCTTTGGCATACAGTGCAAAACTGTAAGGTCTGGTGTGAATCAAAGCCACTGCGAACAGTTTAGTAATATTCTAGTGCAGTTTAAAGGAGACAAGGATTTGGTTCAAGAGCACAACCATGCATCGTGGGGCTAAGATCTCTATCTTGCCAACTATCTCGCCAGGCCAAGGATTTATTTTGAAGGATAATGGTCAGTTATATTACATATCAGAAAAGCCTGCTATGATGCCCGGAGTCTTGACTGTGGAAGACACACCGTCTGACTACAAGAAGGCAACAGGTCATTTGTCAAAGTTGAAAATTCTTAGCCGGATACAAAATGATAGTTAATTATTTGTCACTCAATAAAATCTAAAACAAATGAAGAAAATACCCTTTACATTTAAATTCATTATAATCGCATGTGGTGTGTTAAATTGTGTTAAGTATAAAAATGCAGAATCATCTCAGACTAGCCGATAATTTCGCAATTTATATTTCTGAAACACTTCAAATAAATTAAACCACAAAAGCGATTTTACAATAAAATGTAAAATACACTGGCAAAAAAACAGCTACACATACAGCGCCATCTACTGGTCAAACTGTTAACATTTCAAAGTTGCCCCCCTCCGAACAAAATACTGCATTATTTAAACGAATAATGGAACAATTATTTGCATAAATAATAATGCAGCTGCAATGAGTCACAATGACTTTATCGTTGACTTTTCAACATTGTTTGAAATAAGAGAATAATTAAAGTGTGATGGAGAAGGCAAGGCCTGCTAATCGAAGAAAAAGAGAGGCATTGAAATGACAAAGGAGAGAGAGAGAAAATGACTAAACGAGAGAGCGATAGTAAAGGATCGCTGCGCCTTCAGTTTTTGGACAAATGTGCTCATCTCAGCACAAAGAATAAAGACACACACACACAGATACACACCTCCCCTACCCCTCCCTCCTCCTCCTCCTCACTGGGGAGGGCTCAGAGCAGGAGAGAAATCAATGTGCTGAATGACTTGTTATTCTGGGTGCACCTCCAGGCAACCCAGGTGCCTGTATGTGTGCAGCAATGCTACAGCTCACCTCAGCAGGAGGGAGAGGAGGGTGGAGGGGTGGTTCTTAAATAATAAGAAATTAATTACTCGGGGGGGGGGGGGGGGAGAAACATAAT
>JAOEGT010001439.1:0-26316 GCA_025447795.1 Speoplatyrhinus poulsoni
TATATATGTATATGTATATATATATATGTATATACATATATATGTATATATATGTATATGTATATGTATGTATATATATATGTATATGTATATATATATATATACACATACACACTGTGTATATATATATGTATATACTATATATATGTATATACTATATATATATATATATACATGTGTATATTAAATATTAATTTACCCCCAAGTTAACATTAAAATTCAAAGAAGCCCCAAATGTGTTTTCTGATGTTTTATGATTTTTAAAGGAATATACCTTTTAATAATGAACTCACATTTAACCCTGCTCTTTTTTAAAATCCGCATGAGCGGTATTTACTAGTGTAGCCCATATTAGGCTAGTGATTGACATTTCATCAGATGTCAATGTTCTACGAAAGGCAAAGTCACCTTCACATGGAAATAATCAAACAAATACTAAAATGTACAGCTCAGGGAATAAAGCTTCTTTGAAAATTTAAATTAAATTACAAAGGAGATCAATAAAATGTTCTTTCTAGTGTGGTCATCTTCCTAATGTTTTATTACAATTACAATTGTGAGATCATCTGTGAAATCTTTAGTTTTACATTTCTCTTTGTGAAAGAAGTAGGCCAAAGGTTTGCCATCGCCTTTTGAGGGGTCACATGAACCGCATGGCACTTAACTGTGCCGATACTGGGCAACTGTTGGAGAGCAACAGGTATGACAGGTTAGCGCTAATTGGTTTTGACACCAGCTGCAATGCAGCCTTCAGCTGTGACAGCAGCTCCCCCCCGTCAACAAAGTGGGACATGTAACACATTCTACCACTGTCACCTCATCTACTGTATAGCAGTGGTCTAAAATTATTTTTGGGCTAAGGACCCCCTATCACATATGGTATAAAATATTTAGTTGCTGGTCCAACAATGTGCAGGGCAACCTATAGTGGCATGTATAAGGCCGCTATAACTAAGCCATTAAAATAATTGACAGTTTTATATACTTATGAGACATAATGTATTTATGTTAATGTGGCAAAGTAAAATGATCAAAATCCTCACTTTGAGAACAGGGGTTACTTAAACAAACCCAATCTCTATGCCACATATACGCCTGCGCTGAAGGGCAATACATTACTTTAGATAGTAAACCTCCGGTGTCTCTCTGTGGGCTCACCTGTCTGAGATACATGACCATCAAACATGAAAGGCTTCAAGCATGTCCAGGATGCACCTCCAAAAAGACCTCCACTTATTTAGACTAAAGCAAACCATGCTTAAGGAGTTTTGTGTTTTGTCACAGTCAAAGGTGACCTGCACCAAGCATGACAGAGCAGAAATAAGTTTAATTGTAATACATTATAGGATCAAAATAAGGTGAGAAGGGTTTAATGACTAATAAAGTAATTTGTCAGCTATTCCTCTATTTGCTTTCTCACCAAACCATCGGTTTCAATAAGATGGGTTTTTAAAAGTATCTACAATTCATTATACAAAGTAAATCAAACAAACCAATCTTTAGTTTTTTTTTTACACAATAGAAATTTATGTGACAATTGCATCCTCACATACACAAAAAAGAAGAGAAAAAATTAACTCAATCAAACAAAGAAACCAACATAGACAGCATTAACATCAATAGGTTTTGACACGGATAGCATTTTAGACACACGGTGATTTTTAGTCCATTAGGTGTGTAACCACATAAGCGTCTTGAAAGGGCCATGCGTTGGACACACTCAAACACACTCATACGGATTAAAAGAACACAGTTCATCACTGTCCTTCATAGGATCAACATGAAAGTGAGTAGGTTCCCACAGACGAGACTATGGTCCTGTATCATTCAGTACATTAAGCTGAGTATATGAATCTCTTCACAGATATCCAATGTGGGTGAATCATCTCTCTCAAAATACCTTCTTTTCTCCACTAATTTCTCCCACTTCGATGAAAATAAAGGCATTAGTCAAAAGTAAAATGATGGTGTATTATACAATTATAAATTTACCCTGGTCACTGCCACAAGACAGCAAACATTTCACCTACTAATGCTGGTTCAGATTTGTAAACATGACACCAATTGGCAGATTTGAAAACCAACTGGAATGTTATCCTCTACACAATCTCAACATTCTGCTTTGATAGACTGAACAAAATGGAAGGATACCACATCTGTTTAGAATCCCTGACCTCTGGTCAATTATAGTGGGAATATCACTATTCTTTATCAGCAGAATCCAATATGTGAGGTCTCCCAAGGACAGGGATGGGGTGGCTGATACCCTGGGACTGTGGTTCAATCCAGAGCCAGATATCTCTTAAGACACGTCTGTTAGATACACGTGCGCCCAATTCTCCACATCCTCTGAAGTTCGGCTGTGAAACAAAATGTTCTTGGCAATAATTCCAACAGTTTGTAAATAAAAGCATAACCATTCCGCGGTCTTGCTAAATAGGATGAAACGCACACAAGCCCGCAACCAAAACACACAGATAAATCTGGAGGAAAGTATTAATGGATCATGGTTTGATTGAGGGATATTTTACAACTAAAATGAGTCACATGTTCATGCTGTTCGGTTCAGTATGACGTACGGTTAACATTTACGACAAATAGTCACATTTGTGTTTTCAGTCAAATCACTTAAGCCAACGCTTGCTGTAGTACACAGCAGTGACTCCTTGTGGATATTTCAATCTAGGTAATTCTGGACAATTCATGCAACAGCAGCCGACACCAAATCCCCAAAAGCAAAACAAAAAAAAGAGATTTGTAGTCAATAAATGAATAGTGATTATACACATAAACAAAATAATCAATCAATCAGTCAATCAATCATATGTTCATTCAAAGGTGTAACCGAATGACTTACATGATGCATTTCTCTTAATCCTCCAGTGGGTGAGAAAACGTAACAAGGTCCCATTATCAACAAGATCAAAGTGTAATGGCGCAAAAAGTAACTAATCTTTTCCTACATCCATTGCAACATAAAAACGACCAGCGACTTAAGGACATAGAATCCATACAGGTGTATTTGATTTTGTTGTTCATTTTATAATCAACTCTAGACTAACAGGAATAAAGCACTAATAAAAAGACCCTCTCCAAGTCCAACAGGAAGTCAGTCTTGGTAGCGGTTTGGACGGAGCTCTCTGCCCTCTCATAATAACCCCATGATGGAGACAGAACACAAGAAGAGGGCGTGGACGCGTTTCGTGCTCATTGAGAGTCTGTGGAGGCCCTGAGGTTAAAGAGGCAGAGAGAGAGCCAGCCGTCGGAGGCCATGTTAGGACGCTCGCTCCCGTGTGAGTGAGAAGTCGTTTTGCATGCATCCACCTCCTCCCAATCAGCTCTCCATGTGACCACATCGTTTGGAGGTCAGGGAGGAAAGGGGGGTGGGGGGCGGTAATGGCGCATCAGGGCTAAGTCTGTGCGTGTGTGTGTGTAGGTTTGTGTTGATTGCATCAAAGTTGAACGGATGATAGCAACAGAGATATAATGGCAGGGATGGAGGCAGACAGCTGGACAAACTGACTGGCTAACTCACAAACATACTGACAGACAGACTAAGGGTGTGTGTGCGTGCGATTAAAATATGCATGTTGGACAGTGGCAGGACAAGGCAGCCAAACAGCAAGCCTGTCTATTAAACAGGCTGCCAAAGCAATATCTAAACAATATTCAAAAACAAACAAAAAAAAAAACGATCTTAGAGATGAAAATAGAAACGGTAGGGAGGAAAAGACCGGGCGTGAACAGAACACCATTCAAAAGGTAAATGGACTGCATGGATATTTATGTGTATACACTCTCTCTCTCACACACACACACACACACACACACACACACACACACTAATTCCTGGGGGGGAGGGGAGGGGTTGCACTGGCCCACGTCATCATGAGTCCTCATTGCCGGAGTCGTCCTGGTTGTCATAGCGCCTGGTGGACGTGCTGCCGTCCTCGCCGGTGCCCCCCGCCTCGCCCCCGGACTCCATCTCGCTCTCGTCGTCCTCCTCCTCGTCCTCCTCCTCCATGTCGTCGTCGTAGAGGTCGTCGTACAGCAGGTCCGAGCTGCTGTCCTGCGAGGGCACCCGCGTCTGCACGCAGTACTCCGCCAGGGTGGTGGGAACTTTAACGCCGTCGCGCTCCGCCTCCGCCGCCGTGGACAGCACCTGCTTTCTGTGCGCCGGGCGGGGACAGGGTGGGACATGGTACGGACCAGATTCATTTACTTTTCACAACAACACTACACTTCATTTGAGTTCACACGGTCTCCAACAGGTGGCCAAACAACAACATTTGAGTTCACACGGTCTCCAGCAGGTGGCCAAACAACAACATTTTAGTTCATACAACCTCCAGCAGGTGGTCAAACAACATTTTAGTTCACACTCTCTCCAGCAGGTGGCTAAACTACAACATTTGAGTTCACACGGTCTCCAGCAGGTGGCCAAACAACAACATTTTAGTTCATACGACCTCCAGCAGGTGGCCAAACTACAACATTTGAGTTCACACGGTCTCCAGCAGGTGGCCGAAAATGTTACTATATTAATAACCACATTTCCCTTGGCGCAATGTCCGTTTCATTCAGGTTTCATTACAATAGCTTACTAGGACCGGCCATGGGAGCTGCTAGCGTCACCATGGATACATGGAACTGGAATAAAAAAAAGAGTTGTTGCTTAGAATGCTGCATTGTGGTTGCGTAAACAACTATGCAGCGTAGGGAAACTATGCAACCAGCTTGAGTCAATGCAACCAAACAATTGGTTAAATAGGTTAACGCGTAGCAGTTATAAAGCAGACGATTGTCTCCCTTAGGGAGGGAGGGGTGCCATATTTCACTACTCTACCATAGAGCTCCACTCATGTCTCTATAGTGGCATGTCTCCACTATAGTGATCTGGCGCGTGGGTAGTGGAATCCGTGAAAGCGGTTGGGGGGGGGTCCCATTCTGGTGTGCGTCATTACCTGATGATCTCGGCATACTCCTTGTCCTTGCCCTTGCTGTCCCGCCACTTGCGGAACATGACCGAGGCGTCCACGTTGGCCGGGGAGAACGTGTTGGGCTCATTGAGCAGAGAGATAACACTCAGCAGGATGGTCCTGTGCGCGCGCACAACAAACAATGCACACACGTGAACACAAACTGCAACAGACACTATTGAAGCAGACACAGCTTCTCTTTAGAAAACAAAAACAACACTCCAACAGAATTGAATGAAAGAGCAGTCCCATACTGCTCATATGCTGTATATCTGTATTACCCCCCCCCCCCACTCCCCCCAAACCCACAGTTATTACCTAAGAGCTTTTCCCCTGTGGCTACATTAAACACTACATCCAACCTGACAGGTTTTCAAACACAACCTCAGCACTTTTCCTCTACTCTCTGGGAAAACAGAAAGTATCTTGCTGACATGTTAAATTCTAACAGAATGCAAAAGAAGGATCTATGAACACACCCCTGCACCAATATCCTGATCCACACACACACACAAAATTGGTTATTTCTAAAAACTATTTCAGACTTGTGCTTGATATAGTAGTAATGTACAATTCACATTTCTTCTGTGTAAATTTGCTGACTAACCATACTTTCGTGCATTTGTTGGATGTGTGCATGTGCATTCATGTATGTGTGCTTTGTTTTTTCATTCAAACACAATGGGGGATGTCCTGGTAACTGTAGGTAACACTAGTTCTGCTTATATTAGGCATTACTCATATTACACTAAAGATGGCCTGGAATGGGAGGTTTTAAAATATGACAATGTGAAATTATGTAACAATGCTATACTAGATATAACAGGTAAAGTCAGGAATTGTAAGCTAATACACCTTTTTCAAACTCATCGAATATGTCCTTATGGTCTGCTACAGTAGCTGACCATTCTGTGTGCATGCTGAAAACATGATATGGCGTTTCGACACATCCCTGGCTCTGTTGGAATACAAACAAAGTGGTGCACTGCAGATCGCACCACACAACAACATCCTTGCCATGGCAATGTGTTTCCAATGTGTGGGGTGGAGCTTCTGAGGGAGCACCTTATGGCATTGAAGGGAGAGGTGTTTTTGCTTTGGCCGAGCTCAAATATAAACAAGGTTTCTGACTATTAGAATCACTGACTTCACCTTTAATGACTAAGTCAGTGAGCAAGGACACTGTTAGAAATCACCTGACATTCTGGGTGGGGTTCCACCTCTCAGAGGGAAGTTCTCCACTCTGGGGGTCATCAACAGGAGGGTGCAGAATAGAGATGCACACATCACCGTTCTGGAGAGAGAGAGTACCCAGCAACCAAAATGCACATTAAGGTTCATGAATAAGTCTGTAGCATAAGCAACTCTATATTTCAATACCTTATTTTTACACATTTATTATATACTATAATATTATAAGTATTACATTATAATAAGAATATATTCTTATTAAATTAAAAAAAAAAGTGTTTATTGTCTTGTGTGTACACTATGAGCATTTATTTCCAATTAATTTAATTGCTGTTATACTGATAAATAAATACATTTGTAAACTTGAAACAATGTTTCTGGCATAAAACGTTTTCTGTATTTTGCTTTGAAATTAGAAAGAGTAATTGTAGTAAACATTGCAAACACCTGGAAGCCCCTGTAAACCAACACAGATGTTCTGAGTTAATTTAGACCACTCCTCAGCTTGAAGGCAGGAAATCCTAAAATGTGAGCACGACTACACAGTACAGTATATACACCAATCACACACTTACAGAATGTTAGCACTGAGCTGCCAGTTATCATAACCAAACTGACAGAAGAGCCAGAGAAGGCCTGTACAAATCGAGACAGAGGCCTATATGGCCTAATGCTGCTAAATTAACTCAAAGCACATGTTTGGGTTTTCAAGGTTTGTTACCTCATAGATATTAGGGTGCCACATCTTAGTGAGGAAGCGGAAGGTCGGTGGAGAGTATGGATAGTCAATGGGAAACTTGATGTGAGCCTGGCGAATGAAACAGTGCTAGTAAATAACCAATGTAATATGTACAGTCCCCTCCAAAAGAATTTGAACAGCAAGGCTAATTTCTTAGTTTTTTTTGCTTTTTGTCTACAGTCTGTAAATCATAATAATTTGTATAGTTACATGCACACAATATTCTCTTTACTGAGAATAGTTGGATATACGTCCTCTAATAACTTACTTTACAAGGATTGATCTGATATTTGAGTTATTTAGAGAAGCGATGGCCACACATGTACATCAGGTCTTACTCCCTACACACAGCAGTAGGTCATGTGCAAACTAAATGGCAGTGAGGACTTACATTTGCTATTTTCATGGCCATGGCATATAAAATAAAAACTTGGCTTTGTTCATATTGCCTCACAGAGGCCCCCTGCACCTGATTCAATGTGCCGCTGTATCCAATTATGCGTAAACAAAGGTGTCACATTGTATGCTATGTCTGAAACAGCCCAGGCATTTTTCTGTTCAAGAAAATTTAACAAGGAATAATTTGTGGCATTGATTGATATGTGTTATATGTGCTTGGTGAAAGTACCCTGTCCTATTATTAGCCTAACAAAGGGCCTCTTACAGTGGATGCCATCAGTCATTGACCCTGCAGCCACATTTGCCTACCTTGAAGTAGCCTCCTTCATATAGTGTGTTTGGGGGACCGAAGATGGCCACCTCCCAATTATAGAGGTCAGACTCCTCCACCAGCGTAATGCGGAAGCCCTCCACCGGCTGCTCCTGCAGAGACTTGAGCTCCATCATCAAGGCTTTCTGTGAGCTGGGGGTTGCCTGGTGGGCCATGCTAATTATACTTCTGACACTACCAGGCGTGAGTGTCAAGGAGGAGGGGTGGGAGTGGATGGAGAGCAAGTTATAAATAATAATACATTTTAATTGGAAAAAGTGCTTTCATAACACCCAAGGTCACTTCACAAATACAACAAAAATGCAAATGCACTTCACAAAACTCTACCGTAAATGACAGGCATACTAAATAGCATTGAACTAAATTGCTGTTGTCTATTCCTTTTTTACATAAATTTGAAATTGAAAAAGTGTGTTTTACACCACAATTAAAAAAAATACATTATATGACTAAAGAAAAAATAAAATAAAAAATATATATACACATATTTCAAACATACATAAACATAAATAGCAAACTACACAAGGATTATATACATGTGTGTGTATAATTTATTAGAATGTAGAATTCCATATGCCACTGAGCCTGTCAGCCTATAACATTGATGTGTGATTGGCTATCTATCTATACACATGCAGTAACACACACAATCTCTCTCTCTCTCTCTCTCTCTCTCTCTCTGTCACACACACACACACACACACACACACACACACATACCTATCACAGGCCTAACAGTGACTTTAGTGTAGGGCCTTTATACAGCAAATATAAAGGACACATGATTACCTCTATCTTCTGGCACCCACTATTCTTGTCGTTATAGCTGACAAATTCAAGGTAAACTACTGGTCATCCATTCTATGACTCAATCCTGAAAAGATACATGAACAGTGGACTTTCTGCAAATGTGTCAAAAGGCTGATCCTCGTGTTGTTATTTTCCAAATTCTTTGTGTGTCAATGTTGACATTTGACGTGTAGCTATACCAATTTTGGTGGCGACATTCCGTTGCTCATTCTTGAGATCAATAGAGGAAAGTTGTTTCCCCTGGCATTCGTCCTGTTTGTTCGATTCGGACAAGCGCTAAGTTGATCCCTGCTTGTTTGTTTGTTTGTTTATCTGCTCTCAGGCAGTCTCAACTTCTCCACACGTCAGCTAAACCCCTACAGAGAAACTTCGTTCAAATGGAACAGCCTTTCTGATTTACAGCGTCTCCTCCAGCACACTGGCAGCGTAAATGCCGCACCAACGCAAGCCAATGTTCGCGAAAAGGATCTGATGTTTATACTCGCGAATTACAGTGAAATTTAGCGATTTTTATTTTTCTCCCATATATGCTTCCGTCTACCACTGCGCGTGTCTGCAAAACGTACTGACGTACATTACGTGCACGCACTAGTATGTGGAAAACATATTGGCTGCGTCCCAATTCCTAGTATGGTGTTCTGGGTCTGTGGGTAAACATTTGCAATGTCTTCAATGTTTACCAACATACAAATAGTATTTTTTTATAATTAGTTCAACCTCAGACTTCTTGGCTTTGGCTAATTTTCTTTTAATAACAAGACATTTTAAACTGACCTTTCAGTGCACACCCCCCCCCCCTCCCCCCTTTCCATTTATATTACACACGTGGTGTCCGGGTCCACTGCACCCACAGTGCCCCTTCAGCCAACAACCATATGCAGAACCTGAAGTTAGTGTGAGATGCTGTTGCCTATCTCTGAATGTCTTACCAACTATAATGTGTACTGTAAGTGAGTGACGGACAGACGGGCATATAATTCTTGATCTAAGTATTGTCATAATTAAGGTGGTGGTCAGCAGTAACAAACATTAGTGTGATATGATGTGTGGACCCATGCAAGATGGACAGAAAGTCACAATAAACATGCATGTGCAAGTGCAAGAAATATATGTAGCACACAGTAAAATCTGCCTTTTGTGTTGTAGGCTGGCATGAATACACTACTGCTCTGTTAACACTTCCAGCCCAAATCCGATTTTATTTTTGCATATCCAGATTGGATTGTGCAAGTTTTAACAGCAGAAAACCACACAAAATACACATTTAGTCTGAACTGTCTGCCACTCAGACTTCAAAGTGTCTTTTGCAGTACTCTCAATGCTCTCGCCATCACTCTCTCGCTGCACATGCAGTGAAACCCACCTTGACTATCAGCACGGAACAATGCAATAAAGTGCATATTGCCTCCTCTATCACACACTAGACCACTGGTGTGTTACTAACACACAGACTGAGGAGGCTGCTATATATTATGATGTTTCATGATGTAGTCACTCTGCTTTGAGCTCCAAGTTTGTCTGGTGCCACAGCTAGTTGCTAGTTCAGCACGACTGTTTGGACGGCGAGATGATGCACCTCATTTCTCCTGCATACGCGTTGGAATGCCATGTAGCTATGGATACTGATGCCTACGTCATTATGACAGTTTGGTGATAGGGTGGTGACACACATCTGATCTGTTTACTTACTTGCAAATAACAATGTAGACAGGTGTGCCTTTAGATTTGATTTGAGAAACAATATGATTTGCCTGCAGGGCCAAAACGTGTTCAATGGGGCTAATGTGTTGTGTAGGCTGATATGGATGTATCTGTTCAGTGGGGTTGGTGTTTTTTAGACTGAGAAATGTGTTCAATTTCTTAATAGTGTTTCATTTAGATTTGTTAAACATGTTGATATAGATTTTTCCTTTTTTTACATTTTAGCACAAAAAATGGCCGGATAGCACTATTATTATAAATATGATCTAACAGTGGTATAGCAAATATTAACTATATATGCTGTCTTTATTGCTGGTTTATAGTAAACATCAGAAAGTATTTTTATATATTATTGATGTATTGATGTTAAAAGCCCATAATGCCTTGTGTCCACCAGACCCGCAAACATTGGGTGAGTAACAAACATGAACACCACACAAAGGTTAACCGCTAGTTAGTTCATAAATCTTGTTCGCTAGCTACTTGAGCATGAGGTAGTTAACAGATAGGAGACACATGCACGATCATGGCAGGACTGACGAGCAGCATGGAAAGACAGGTGCGCAGCATTTTGATCTGAGCCAATCACAACCTTCACTTCAACCTCCGGCTATAGCCTTAGCCAATAATGTTACGCAATGTATCCATTAAGAGGACTATGCAGAAAAATATTCTAAATTAGTAATGAAATCCATGATAATAGTATACTGATCAAACCGAATTGGAAATTTGCCCTTAAAAGTAGACCGATCTGTTCAGTATTTTTTTTCATGTAGTTGTAGCCTGCACACATGTAGTCTCACAACAAACGTTATGTTATTTTTTATATTATCTAAACTGAAAGTGAACCATATCTATATAGCTATCAAATTAATGTTATGATGTGTGTTTATTTAAGACTATGTTATTGACTTTTTTTAGGCTACTTTTTCATGTTTTTATTACTGGTATGAAACAATTTACATACCTTTCGACATCTCAGTTCATAGTGGGCTACATGCGATTACATAAATCAAGAACATGACAAACATTTCTCTAAAATGTAAACATAATGTTATGACGTCAAACAGGAACCTGAGGAAGGAAGGTTGTCAAATCAAGATGGCGTCCCACGGTGTAGCAAGAATGAGATTTCATTATACATAAAACTCTTTCGCAGCGTAGTTTCAATTTCAGGTGTCATCTTGACACGACACACTTTGCAATTTGGAAGAACAACACTGAACGGGTTCAGGTAAGGTAAGAGTATGAAGACATGTCTGATTAGTTTTTACAGGGCGGTGGCAGAACAGCAAGCCATAACAGTGTCTAGCGCCACAGAAGTACAGGCAGGCCAGTTGCGAAGCTAAGCTATAACATTAACGATTAACATTTTCTTGTTTGTTTTTTTTACACGAATTTTAACCATTTTAATTCATTTTTAGTACACGCCATCAACTAATCGATACTTTTGCGTTTGATCATACTTGCTTGATAATGAACAAATGTAGCTAATGCGAAGCAAAATCGATCTTATGTATGCTATATGTTAGCGAAAACATATAGAGAATAGCAAATATCTCGGTACGGTAGCTAGTTTATTTAGGTACCGTACATATCCAGCCAGTTACGGTACCTGTTAGAGCGGTAGGCCTATCACTATTGGTCTTAACTAGGTACAGTTTATCTCTTAATATTCCAATTTCTAAGTCTTGTTTTTTAATAACTAGTAGTTTCCTCAATGCTATGGCTGTTTGATATGTATATATTTTCTAAAATGATGCTGACCTTAATAGTATATATTCAGTTTGGTTTGGCGAACACTTCAGGTGAATCACACCAGTCTTGTCATGTGGCATTGAATGTGAAATCAACCCATGACTATCACCAAATTTTACTCTAGTAAAACAAAATGGAAACCAAATATAATCTCTAAAAGATTTCACTGATGTTAATTTTAGTTCGTTATGGTAGTTGTATTCTATCAATATTTTATTTCTACTTTTATGTTACTTACATCCTAGTAATAATGACACACTATCTGTAGTGGACATAACATTATAATATGCATATTTTCCAAGAAAACTTTAGATTTTGTAATAAACAAATAAATCTGTGAGAGAGATTGGGCACAACAGAAGTTGTGAACATGGGCCAGTGTAAAGGGAAAACGGACTACTCTCTGTTAATAATGCTAGGCATTGTGCCATGGTGTGACCAAATAACTAAGCCTAGATTATGTGACTAAACATGCTGTTAAGGGAATGAATACAATTAATACTGTTCAGAACATCAAGCAGCAGTGTGCACTTTCTCTAACAGTGATTAACTTAACTTTTTAGTTAAGTTAATCGCTGTTAGTTAACCTCCCTTTAGTTAACCTCCCTTTATATGATCGCCCTTCGCAAACCAGTGAAGGCCAAGCTACTAAAACTTAACTCATTTGGAAAGTTTTAGCATTTCAGATTAAGCAGTTTCTAATCTGTTTCAGAGTTTCTAAATGGCTGCGAGAAAGTCTGGATCAGACACTTACAACAATGGTGAGTGTGTTTGTGCAAATAAAGAGATGGCCTGATGTGATGATATCATTTTAGTAACAGATGATGTTCCTATGTTCTGCCACTAAGGTTTTCTCATATAATATTGTATTTTGCTTTCAGGACCTATAAGCTACCTTGAGGATGTGCCCTTCAAGGTCAACGATAAGTTCCGCTGCCCAGCTAAAGTGGGGCTGCCAGTTGGCTTCTGTCTGCCAAACTGTAACTCTATGCTGGATGATGTGCAGGTTAGTCTGTTGTCGACGTGATTCTATTATTTATTGGCCCATGTATTTGCATCATCTTTAGAGATATGTATTTGCAACCCAACAAATCTTACCATCTTCAATGTTTTTGTTTGTTACGGCTCATCCAGTTTACCCTGTAAATGCTCAGGTGATAGATAGCAGGACTCGCGGTGATTAAAGCGATAGTGTCATCTTCTGATCACTTTATGCAACAGTCTCGTAGTAACTTAAATTCTACGGGTCTCTGGACTTTTATATTGGCCAACTGTTTCCAAAACACACTTGTACACACTGTACTCCGTTTGTGAAAAAAAATATATCTGGATCCTGGCTGTTGCCACGTGTGACGAATAGCCAATAGGCTGGAGGTGGACATCTCTACAGAATATAAATATATATACTTTGTTAATGTCCCATTATGTGTCCTTAGACCATGTTCAGATGTAACTTCTTTTTTTTTCATTAAAAGCTCTGGCCTAGCCATGTAAAAAAAAAACAAGCAGCTGGAATTGTTGTTACGGGAAACACCAGGTCTCACTACACCGCTTGTCAAACTGGTCAACTGTCAAAAAAGCGTATGACGTAGGGTGTTTTCTTGTGACAAATGTAACGTTTCTCAACTGAAAATTAAGTTTAGATTCGTTTAGATTCAGCGGCCACGCTTTTAAAAACACGGTCCGCTCCATAGGGTTATAATGTTAAAAAAAAAAAGACAGACATCTTCCATAAATAAGTTACGTTTGAACGCGGCCTTACTTGTTAAAATGTTTGTTTCTTTGCCTTTACTCTTCTCTGTCCTCCCTGTGTCCATGCTCTCTGTAGTATGACTTCTCCCTGGAGAGGCGGAGCGTGCGCTGGGGTTTGGAGCTGGCAGAGGCCAGGGCAGCAGAGGTCAGGGCAGAGGAGGCAGTCGTGGCGCGGCAGGACGTGGAGAGCAGAGAGGGTCCGTCCCAGGACGTGGACAGCGCAGGAGGGAAGAACTGCAGGCTGCAGCCTGCGGAGGACCAGGACCCTCTGCCTCCCGCGTTGAACCCTGTCCTGGCTGGCCTAACATCTGCCATCCTCACCCCCCTGCCCGCCCCGAGCCTGGGTCCCAGGAAGGCTCTGCCCAGCACCCCTCAGCTTCACTGCCTCAACCTGGCCGACTTTGAGCGGGAAGAGGACCCATTTGACAAGCTGGAGCTGAAGACCTTGGATGATAAGGAAGAGCTCCGCTGCATTCTCCAGAGCCAGCCCCAACCTCCGCCTTCTGTATCCCCACCGGACACCGCCCACCCGGGGCCGGCCTCACGCGGCAGCAGCCCCTCTCCCCCATGCACGAACGCCAAGCCAGTGTTTGCCCACAACCCCAATGGGCTCGTTGCCTTGCTGGACATGGACCCAGCCGGCGGCCCTGGCAGGGGAGGGTTGGACACGGACGATCGTCCCTGTAACATCCGCTCTCTCACCTTCCCCAAGCTCTCGGAGCCAGGGGACTGTGACTCCGCCCCGGTGGGCTACAGCCCTCTGCAAGTTCCCGTCCCCCAACGGAACCTACCTAACGGAAGCCCACCGCCCCTTCCCAAAACCCAAGTAATTGTCGCGTCAGACTCCCCCATGCACACCAGGAATGGAGCGCCAAAACAGGTAAATACTACTGCTGGGCAAAACATTTTCATGTCTCGTCAATGTGTGCTGCTGAGTTAGGGATAAACCAATCACGTTCTGGAGACACTTTAGCCTCTTGGGACAAAGGACAATATTTCAGTTCCGGTGTGGCCAGAAGATATTTGAGACAACAATTCTTCCTCCATGTTCACACTAGTCTGATTAGCAATTTGAGATGTGAGAATGGAGGTAGAATTTGTTTAAATATAATAAAATGCTAATTTGATTTCAGATGATGGCTGTTTTTTTTATTTATAATTTGCATATGGGCCCATGTGTTCCGCCTCTTATGCTCTCCACACAACTATTTACATGCACACAAGAATGATTGGTCAATACTACTAGGACTACACACTGACTAATGAAAATCAGGACACTTCCGTTTTCGTTTTGCTATATGCAAATATCTGTTTAGAGATTAGCTAAACAGGCTGTTTAGAGCTAATCTCGTTACTTGTTTAAAAAAAAAAGTTAAAACTAGGCTAGCCTAGTTCACCCGGCCGCAGGCATGAGCCAACACCGTAGGCCAATACATAGTCACATAGTTTTCATGCAATGTTCCGTGACACGACACAGAAATTGGGATCCAACGCTATTGGTGTATTACCGCCACCTACTGGCTATGTGGTGCATTACCACCACCTATTCTAGAATGTAGCAAATGCACTTTTTAACAAGGTCGGTCAGTCAGTTAGCTACATTTGCTTATATTAGCCAGTCTCGCTACACACGCTCCGGCAAGAAGTTCTGTTATTCTTTATGCATTTGTTGTCTTCCGACAGGTAAACCCGGGGTCGGGGCCTGGTGGCCTGCCATGTGGGGGGGCCCTCCTCAGCCTGACTCCCAGTGAGCGCCAGTGTGTGGAGACTATAGTGAGCATGGGCTACTCCTACGAGGGAGTCTTGCGGGCCATGCAGAGACAAGGGCAGAATGTGGAGCAGGTGGGATCCAATCTCATCCTTGGGCAAAGAGATGCATGTGGAGCCATATATCGTGTGTGACCAGAGAGGCAAAAAAAGATTCTGTTCATTGTGCCTCTTGCCTTTGATTGTGAATACAGTTGCTTTAATAAAAGTCATACAAGTAGAGCATAGAAATTAAAGGAATTGTGATATGTATCTCACATGTTGCTTACTGTCTCAGTATGGATCATAAAAGTATCAGTCAGGTTCATGACATGCTAATGTACAGATCACGGTGTCGGTATATAAAGTAAATAAATGTATGTAGGACTAGCATACAGACATGGATAAATGTGATATTTTCTATTGCTTTATACTATGAGATACATATTCAAAAGGGAGGGAAGGTATATGTAGATTCAGGAGTTGGAAATTCCTAAAGTAATTAAAAATTACGTTATTCCGATATTGGAATATGTAAAATAATGTACATGCTAATTTATTGAATCCCCTACATGTTTAAAGCAACTACACCTTTAATTACTCTGTCTCAGGTGCTGGACTATCTTTTTGTCCATGGGCGTCTGTGTGAGCGGGGGTTTGATTCCGGCACGGTGGAAGAGTGTTTAGAGATGTATCAGTGCTCAGAGGAGAAGGTTTGTTTATATATTTGTAAATAAAATAAGGAATTGACCGATCCTAAGCCTCGCCTCTTTCACTTGTTCAACCTTGTTACTGTAACTTGGTTGGACACAACGGCATAGAAAGCTTTCACAGCTTAATGAGTTTCTGTCGGATTAAAAAAAAACGCTCAATTGTTTTTATGAGGAAAGGCAAAAAGGGGTGGGGCTTAGCATCGGTCAGATGTGTTTTGCAGAGGCCATAAACAACCGACTTGTTGCACTGCTACTTCATTAATCGATAAAACGGTGTACAGTATTTAAATGTGAAGCCTTTCTACTCGTCCTAGGCCTTGCAGTTTCTTGAGTTGATGTCAAGGTTTGGGGAGATGGGCTTTGATCGGGATGACATAAAGGAGGTCCTACTGGTGCACAACAATGACCAGGACAAAGCTCTGGAGGACCTGATGGCTCGCGCTGCAGCCAGCTGAGCTCCACCTGAGGGCCTGATTCCACCTACCACTCTACATATCTCTCCCTTTTCCATCTACGCACCCTGACCCCGCCCTTCCTGTGGAAGGGAGTGCTGGGAGACAGTTTCTCTCCTCTGAGCACGTCTGAATATCTGGGTGCCTAGAGTGGAGGGTCCTAAAGTGTAAGAATGACTTTATTATGGAGTTTGTATTTGTAAGAACTGCTTGGATTAGGTTCAGCATTGGTACGGCTCACTCTCTGGGATTCAAGTATAGCTTCTGGGGATATTTGCGAAGAGGACACTTTTGGACACAATTGGGCTCCGGGATTCAGATGCCAGGTCAGATAGCACTTTCATGGGTGTATAGCTGGCTCCTGATAGGGCTACAGTGCCTGTAGCCAGGCTATCAGTGCATCGGGGAAGATAGTGAAATTGACGCTCCCAGCCAGCAAAGCTGCCATCTTCCACTGCTCATTGCAGTCCTAGTTCATAAATGGTGGAAAGGATGGGGGGTGGGGGCCTGAGGAGAGGATTTGGGCCCTGAGGAGTCTCGTGAAAAAAATAACCAGTTCCGTCCGAACGTACAATTCACAAAAGGGCACTGTCACCAGGCAGAGAACTGACTCCAATGAAGTGCCCTCTCTGTTTTGGTGAATAATACCCTACTACCCTGACTCATCTCAGTTGATATCTTATCATTCTGTTTAGTGATTTTATTTTATTTGATCTTTTTTTTGGTTGCTTTCTTGGAACTGCATAATAGAATCATAAAGTTCTAATTCTAAATTTAGCAAATGCTATCACTGTATTAGTAGGCTTTCCACATGCACTGGAGTAGATGTTAAAGAGTGGAGGGAAATGTCAGGCTCCCCCTGCAAGAAATATTAGGACATGTTGCAACATTTACAACACTGGCGTGTTGAATATTGCAAACACAATTCACAGTTTGACTTAGTTAAAATAGTACACTGACATTTATTTACAAATAAACAAAATTGGATAAGATTAAAGTGGAGATGTAAAACCACTGATTGTGATTCATTACTGTTTATGCATGCAGTGGGAAAGGGTGAATGAAAAGTAAATGTGTGGGGTTGTTTCACAACCAGACTACAGTGCAATAGAGACATTTCACAATGTGTCACTGTCACTTTCTATAAATGTTGGGATGAAAGGTGTAGTCTTTAAGCCTTGCTGGAATTTTGGAGAAAAACAAAGATTTGATTTGGTTTGATTTAATCAATTGCAGTCATTTATTCATCTGTCAGTTATTGGAACGCCACAGTCTAAATTCACGCAAATGCTTTCATGTATAATTGTTCATGTTAAAACATTTAAATTCACTGGTTTATGGTGACTTAATTTTTCACATTTTAAGTTCCCAAAGTGTCAGTCTTGGATGTCAAAAATGTATATATTTTTTACGATTACCACCAATATTTTGAGTGTTACGACTTCTCTTAAACCTCAGGATAAGTCCAAACTTTCTCTATGAGAAAGTAGCCCTACAGTATGTGTTCTTAATTCTAACCCAAGTCAAAATCTCAATAATTCTGGAAAGGTCAGTTTTGGGCTGGCTGGTGCTCCATTATATGGTATTAATGGCAATTATGAGAAACTGCAAGATTGAGCAAAGACAAAAACAAGACTGAGGGACACTATGAATCAATATAAAAACTTTTTGCATATTTTAAAACAACGTATCAACAGCCAAACTATATACATGGTGTAAGTAGGATAGAAATGTGTAAATTATACAAAAACCCAAATTGGATTTAGCCTAGTCATTAAAATGTTGCAGAAACTGCACATTGGAAATAGATAGGACTTGTATTTCCTAGTCATATTCTGAATTCTGGTGTAATAGAACAAAGTATGCAAAAAAATGTTGACCCAATTGTTACATTGAGCGACAACATCTTTACAAACCGCTCAAAAGTTTCCAATTATTTAGCTGATGGCCCAAATTGACCTTTGCTCTTCTGTGATCTTATGTTTACTGACCCTTTATTAGTTATACTATGCATTGGTACAGTAACTTTAATTGTAATGCTCCATTTGATTTTGTGTTCAGACCCTAGAATCAACTGCAGCACTAAAGAGGGTTTTAATATCACCTTTGCCCCTGTCCTGTACCACACTCAAATATATCTTGCAACATGTTGTAATAAATACATTTTGCTGTCTTACTGATATTGATATTGAAGTTAGTAGTGTTCCCCACCCAGATGTGATTTGAGAAACGTTCACATTTCACAAAAACATTTTGTTGCACATGATTAAATGTAAAATTATGTTGATGTTCTGTTTTGACAGGTTGCAATTGTTCTATTTTAAATTTTATTGACCATCATTGCAATGGTATTATGCGTGAATGTAGCTATGTTTATGCTCCTATAAAGCCCATGCTTGTCTAGCTGACAAAATAAATACAAGAGGTCGTTGTCCTCTGGCAGCTAGAATATCCAATTGTGGTCAACAGAAAAAACGAGAGAATAAAAATATACATAGGTTACGGTACTTGTCATTGACATTTTCAATATTACTGATACTTTTTCAATATTTCGATCTTTTATGTTTTAATAATCATCAAAATTGTTAAAGAAAATTTTAAACGAGATAAATTTAAGTGGTCGTACTTCAACGTCAGTGTGCACATGGAAATGTGCACGAGTACGCATTACGTCTGGTTTCACGTACGACCTTGTTGTTGGTGTTTGATGAAAGTGCGGCTGCGCATAGCTCAGTGTTTTCAACGTTGCTGACGCCACTCTGGAAATAAAAAAAAAGAAAAGAAAGGGTTGGAGAGAGGGGAGCCTATCGTTTTGGCTCCTCTGTCGAAATAAATCGATTTTTAGCGAGGCCGGTGTTTAATTTTAGTGAGACGCCTGGGAGGCAAGGTAACGTAACTGAGCGTTAACCCTAGCTAACGATTAGTTAACCTCCCTTTATGTGATCGCCCTTCCTCGCCGTCGGACGCAAACCAGCGAAGGCCAAGCTACTAAATAGCTAATCGCTATTATATGATCCAGTATCCAGCGTCAATATTACCCTCCATGTGGGTGAGGGAATTGTGTGTGTCAGACTATGGCGAGAAAAACAGTTAGCAGGAAAAGGAAAGCAGGGGAGCCCAAGGAGCAACAACAGGTAGGCGGAAACTGGCGGTTGCAATGGTCTCCTAAGCTAACACAGGTAGCATGCTAGCTAATGCTATCAGAGCTAGCTAGCGACATTGTAAGACATTAGTGACATTCAAGATTATGTTTTGGAGATTCGCTTTACGCATTCTCACACTATGCACATAAAGTATACCGTACAGTACGGTAACACGCATACGATATTCATCAAATTAAAATATAAAAATAGATCGTACGGACGTTTTTGAACATTCGTACCGGTACCGTACCGTACCTAATCGAAAACCGCCGTCAGAGGTACCGTACTGTAGTGTAATATTGTGAAATGCCTTTTTTTTTACATGTTATAATACAATTCCCACTCGTGTTTTATATCAATAATATTTGATATGCTTGAAGGATCATCCGGTATTATTGATTAATTTTTCAACTGCTAGGACCTGAAATATGACATTTTCTTTGGTTTACAATTTAAAATCTGAAAAATAAACAAATTCTATATTTGATTAGGGTACGGTACCGGTACTTTTACGTTGGGTATATTGAGACTTTGATTGAATACAGTTTTACATTCCTCCGAATTTCTCCATAGTACTATAAAGTATGCTAAAGAGATAATTAATCATATTCTTAGTAATTTACATCAACAGCAGGTAGGTTAAACCAGATACATTATTTAGAGCCTATAAGGACTTTGGTTAAACACATTTCATTCAATGTGATGATTTGACAGTTTGATATGTGATAATATATCATACAGTACCATACCTGTCATCAGATGTTTCTATATTATGTTGTTGCAGGCATTACCCAAAGTATCATTTTAACTTTTTCTGTAATTACTCAAAGCAAATAATTAGCAAGTTGATAGGTCATCTATCATATTAACCATTTCAGTAACAAACGTTTCATAGTGAAATAATGGCCTTTGGTGCCATTTCAGAATAGTCAGCCAAGATTACTGACCTAATTTGATTGTATCAGCGCTGCTAATGTGCATGCATGTACACAGCATATGTATTTATCTAGCCTTATATTATCTCTGAATGTGTGCATGTAGACTAGGCTCAATCCTCCTATGACCCTTTTGGCTTCCTAAATATGGGTCAGTGAGCTGCAAGTAATGGCCACAGTCTCTCAGGGAGTGGATCTTGCTTATAAAACGATCAGTAATAAAGACATATAAAATGTTGATGTAGAAGAATGGTGGGTAGACTTTATTTTTAAGAGTAACATGGTAAGTGGATCAGAATGTTATAATTATGATAATTTATATCCTTGGTTGATGCATGAGCAGTAGACATGTTTGTTTACCTTAAGATTGTTGACACATTTCAGTTTATACATTGCCAAAACCATACATTATCTCAACATTATATCCTGGCTGACTTATTCCCCATTTAAATATTTTCCAGACCATGGAAAATGTACCGTTATTAGGCTTATGTTTTTTTGGAGTCAGCACCTCTTTCAGTATAGCTTCCATTGGTTTGTCTTGATCTTTGGTTGCATTACATATCCTTACATACACATATTTAGTATTTGTCATTTTTATCCTCCAGTATTTCTTAATGTTTATATTTCTCTCGCCTTTACTCTAGCAGGGCTGGTGTCAGTCGACACTCAAGCGGAGCCGCGTGTCTTCCTCGTCGCGTCATGCCCAGCAGTGGTGGTGCAGTCGGCAGTCGGTGGTGTGCGCCCTCCGGGGTCGCGAGTTCAGGCCGCAGCAGCAGCACGAATTGCGGCTGCAGCGCAGCCTGCGAGGCTTCGCGGCAGGCAAGCTACCCGGGATCCTCAAGGAGAGGGAGTTCTCTCTTGGACGCCTCAACAAGGTGTTTGCGTCACAGTGGCTCAACCACCGCCAGGTGGTCTGTGGGACCAAGTGCAACACGGTAAGATGTTTCACCATTAACCGGGAATAAAAACGCCACGGTTTTATAACCGTAGAGGTTCAGCTACACAGAGTGTTTTCTTTCCATCGATTTCCATCACTTTTCTCACTCTCAAAATAGGGTAATTTTGGTTGCCCAGTGAGGACAATCAAACAAACATTACTAGGCACAATCTGCAGATTGCAGATGAAATAAATACGAAGTTATACTTAAAATATGTCATGCGGCACATGCTGTCATAAGAGCAACATCATTGAATGCGATTACTCTGCATCCATTGTGCTGTGCCACAGCATTTAATTGACGCCACATTAAAACTGGCTGGTAACTACCTATTTCTATCTAACATAGTTTCAGTAAAACTGTGAGGAACACTTTATTTTCTCGGTAAATGGAGAATGTCTCCGTTCAAGACAGCTCTGATGATAATTTAGCTATGTGATGTGAACTGTGGCAAGAAACAGCGCTCGAGTGACAAGTGCGCTGCAATACAGAAGCTGCAGGGTGCAGCAAAAACCTAACTCAAATCCCTTCAGGAGTGCATGACGAACTGCAAGGAAGATAGCCTGCCTTAGCTATAGCCAACTAGTTAAGCTTGTAGGCTAGCTACATCATTTATATGTAGTTATATTATATTGCTGTAACATGTATTACAATTAGAGGGCCTTCCTGCGCATGTATCGCCCCCAGCCACAGCAATGAAACTAGTCGTGTGACAGCTGGTAACTTTTCTAACATCAAATCTGCCTGAATTGTATTATACGTTCTATGGTTTGCTACCTTTAATAGCCCATCAGTAGGCCTACGTTCACATGTCAGGTCGTCATTTCTGGCTTCAACGCGATCACGATCAAATAGTGCAGAGAAGACCGCAACGATGAATTACAAATTGTTTAAACAGTCCACTGCGACCAGCTGTTATCTTTAAATGCGCTCCAAGTTTATAACAGATCTTGC
This sequence comes from Speoplatyrhinus poulsoni, assembly GCA_025447795.1. Taxonomy (NCBI): domain Eukaryota; kingdom Metazoa; phylum Chordata; class Actinopteri; order Percopsiformes; family Amblyopsidae; genus Speoplatyrhinus; species Speoplatyrhinus poulsoni. Next base: position 22,545 of record JAOEGT010001439.1, read on the forward strand.
CCTCTCTAACAGCTTTTTGTAGCAGATGTCCTGACGGGGCAGATAACGCGCATTCCCATGCTGAAGGACAGGGAGTGTCGCGGTGAAGGCTCTGGAGCTACTGGCACCGTGGTTGGTGGCAATTTCCTCCCAAATACGGGGTCTCGATCCAGGCTGGATCAGCAGGGCTGTGGGATCCACGCCATTGAGCTCAACCCCTCCAGAACGCTACTGGCCACTGGTGGGGATAATCCCAACAGTTTAGCCATTTACCGACTGCCCACACTGGATCCTGTGTGTGTTGGAGATGTAAGTGATTCCCACCTTGTTTTAAATGGACCAGCATTTAGTTAATCACATTCTGCTTCCATTGTTACTGATTTGTGCTGATCTTTAGGATGGCCACAATGACTGGATTTTCTCTATAGCGTGGATCAGTGACAACATGGCTGTATCTGGTGAGTTGACTACAAGAATTAACCATGCTTGTACAAGTCTCAATAAATTGTAGGGCCCCGAATGCGGACTGTCTGCGGACTGTCTGCGGACTGTCTGCGGACTGTCTGCGGACTGTCTGCGGACTGTCTGCGGACTGTCTGCGGACCTCCAAAATATTCTGTTTGCGCTGACTCGTATGCTTTGACTGCGCATGTGCAACAGGCTGAAGCCCACTACAGACTGGAATGGATGTCCTACTAAACTCACAAATTAGTGTTTTAGGCGTATAAAAATATTTCTTTCCAGCGAATATCTGTTACAATAATATTGTTCGCGGGAACAAATGTGTGCATGTAAATATCGTAGTTTTAAATTTAGCTAATTCCAAAGCAATTGTTGTGTATGTAGACATAGCCGATGCGCCCATGTCAAGTATGCATGCATGCTTGTTAGCATCCACATTGTGCGAGATCATGCATTTGGTAGAAGAGGGACGGGGTTTACTTTCAACACAGACTGCCATTGGCTATTGCAATTAAATTGAAATGTCACTCGAACCCTGCTATTTTCAGATATCAAGCCCCGCTAAGTGCAAATTAGAGTGACAGAATATGGAAGATTACATCTGCAGACTAATATGAAATGAATGCAACAGCAGTCTGTGCAGAAAGCCTTTAATCTAATGGTGTTTTTGGACTAAATATTTTACTGGATTAGATTGTCTGGACCTTTACCAAACAAGATTGTTTTTGGCCGTTATCAAATGGTGGACTATGTACTGTTATCGGTGGATGCATTGAGTCTTCATAGGTGAGTACGGCAGTTGCCTCAAATTATGTCGGTCTGACAAAAGCTGCACTATGTAGAGTTGTTTGCACAAGCCTGTAAACAGTCCTGACTGCTTGCTTGGATCTTTTAACAGGTTACGGGAGTTTTGTTACATGCAGTCTCGTGTCTGTGAACCCGTCCCTCCCCCACGAGTTATTAGGGGCCAGCCCTAATTGTTAGTGTGTGCGTGTTACTCTAGTGATATTTTTGTCCAATCCAAATAAAACTTTTGATGTGTGTGTACGCACATGTGTTTTAATCGGTAGGGTCCAGGGATGGCTCCATGGGGCTATGGGAGGTGACAGAGGAGGTGCTGACCCAGGCGGAGCAGAGTCAGAGTAAGGAGGCGGTACCCTGTTACTCCCATATCTCCCACCGGGCCCTCGAGGACATCCCAAAAGAGTACACCAACCCCTACAACTGTAAGGTCCGTGCTCTGGCCTTCAACAACAACCACAAGGTGAGATGTCAGCATCTAACGCTCTCTTCTCCCCGCATGGCACGGGTCACACAAGGATACTTCTAGTTAAAGGCAGAGTCAGTCATTCTCAAGAACGCTTGCTAACTAGAGGTCAAAACAATATCACTCCACAACGCCGCCTCACAAAGCATAGCACTACGACTTTGTTGTTGTGATTCACTACTTTGTTTGTGTACCTTTTTACAGAGCCAGGGCTGTGTAGAAGTATCGGCTCAAATTTGATCTGATACTGGGAGATATTGTTGTATTTGACAAAACGTGTATTGGTTTACAATTAGCTTGCAATAGCAGACTATACCTTTTTTTATTTTATTTTTTATGTTTGTTTTGTATCTTTACAGGAACTTGGTGCCGTCTCTTTGGATGGCTATTTCCATCTCTGGAAGGCTGAGCATAACCTGTGCAAGGTAGCTATGTATTTTAAAGGCATGCAAACTTGTCACCTTTCGGTGAAATGTTTTCAATCCAAAATAGGCCATTTATGTGATTTATGTGAAATCCGATGAGTTTTTATTTTTGGGAGGATGGGGGGGTGTCGGGTGTGTCTCGAGAGCCTGCCACTGCCTTCTCAAATTTTCTAAAAGAAAATGGAAATACAGTGGAGCACAAACACGCTTTCCATTTTTTTCCATTAAAAGGCATCAAGCGCCATTGTTCTTTAATCTACAAAATATTCAAACTGTTGCAGGGCTGTCTGTTTAAACATTTTCTATGGTATGGTGCGGTTGCATCTGACAAGTCGACTCTCCCGCCGTCACTGGCCTGCATGATCCTGGTCAAAATGGGCATGTGCGCTGTTAAAATACGAGTCAACAGGCGTTCCAATGAAATTAGAGTTGACTTTTTTTTTCTTTAGCAAGCAGAAATTAGGCCTATTCAATACATTCACAATATTTATAGGCCTAGTATTGTGAATGAAGACGTTATAACCATCAATGTCAATTGTACCAGTCCAGTGTATTAGGTTTTTGGCACAGAGCAGATATAAAGTATAGTTGTGTACCTGGTGGGGCTGCCCTTTTAGTTTATGTGAGCTTATAATTTATAACAAGCCGTATGGAACAGTGTGAAATTTGAATTGAGTAATTTCCAGGTCTCTGTAAGTATAGTAAAAAACCAAACAGTATGGAAATAATATATGGATTTTCTGACTATTGCCCTGATTTAATTTTTTCTAAAATATAAAATTAAAGTGTCTTTCATGGTGTTTGGGGCTGGCAGCCAGCACAGTTGTTATAACTGAGTTATCAGGTGTTAATACATTTTTTAAAAAATGAATACATTTACCTTTTGAATAAGATTAGTAGGTGCCACATGCACATTTAAGGAGGCGAATGGAAAAGTAAATCATGGATGATCAATTGGAACATTTGAATTCATAATATAATCTAGGTGTCCCCACATACATTTCCATCTTAAATTGATGCAAAATGCACAAAGGAAATCACCAGAATGCAGGAAATGAAGTATTTGATCAGTCTTCTAGGGGAGGACCCCATGACCCCCCACTTTATACCCCCAATAATCAAAGAAACCCACATCTATGTGTGTATGTCGTCTGAGCTCCACTGTTCTGTACAGGTTGGTGCCATGTCAGCGTGTGTGTGTGTGTGTGTGTGTGTGTGTGTGTGTGTTGTCAGTCACACGTCAAACAAAGCATTTGCTGCCCCCCCTCACCTTTTTAAACCCATAACCAGTTTGCATGCCTGAGTATAGTATTACAGAAAGGCCTGGGACATGTTGGTACACGAGTTGCCAAGTCGTTGACATAATACACCCAGGAACATGGTTTATACAGCAGTAAATATTAGTTGATTGAATGAATTTATTGCTAACATGTAATTTATTGTAATGTACATATATTTATGAGTCCATGGTTTCCATGAATCTTTTTGTTTTTTGTTGCACACTTGTAGGGTTGGCCCCAAATACTCTATTATTCTGGTATTTGTTCGTTGGGTTTGTATTCTCTATCTATCTATCTATCTATCTATCTATCTATCTGTCTGTCTGTCTGTCTGTCTGTCTGTCTGTCTGTCTGTCTGT
>JAOEGT010001440.1:0-11455 GCA_025447795.1 Speoplatyrhinus poulsoni
TAATGTCTAAACCGCTGGCAACAAAAGTGAGTACACCCCTAAGTGAAAATGTCCAAACTGGGCCCAATTAGCCATTTGGCTAGCCAAACTTTACATTTACATTGCAGAAAAGTGTAATTTCTTCATTGTTGTCGCATGAAAAGATATGCTCACATATTTGCAAATATGTGAGGGGTGTACTCACTTTTGTGAGATACTGTATCTGCTGCACTGTGATTCATGACGAACACAACTGGCTCTGCCAAGGATCCCTGAAGGTTTCAGATATCTCTCTCGGTACTACTGATTTCAAATCAATGGATGCCAATTGTATTTTACAGAGGGATGTTCCGGAAGTTTAAAAATACAACCTTGATGACATTACACAGTGAGAACCTTTGGCTTGAAATGCCACTAGCTTTCAGAAGATGGTCTGAAATATAACAAAGTGCCGAGCCCTGTTGATATTATATTTTCTCTTTGCTGTTTTATATGATGACTACATAAGAACATCTTTAGTTTAACATTAAATACAGATACTCTAGCCTAGGTTTATGGAAATGTGTCTATTTTAGTAGCTACGCCAAGATGTATTGGCCTTTATGTAATCTACTCACCTTATTCTAGAGGGCTGATAGGGACGTGAAGCCTGCTATTGCCTCTCCCTGGGGGATACCCCCCCTAAGCTTTTACCAGCAGCACTCTACACTAAAATCTATTTATTACCTACGATCAATGGAGCTGAAATAACAGTGGCATTGATGTCCCGTCACTGAAAACAACCGTGACTATAGAAAGCAAACCTACAGCTGATGAAACAGTGACAGGTTGATCTCTTGTGGTGCAATTAATGTTAAATAAAACCATGTTTGGTTTCCATACACTGCTAACTTGATATTTAAATTGGAATCCCAGGCAGCTACCATATTAACCAATTCAGGTAGAATAAACACACTACCTAAGAGTTTACTACTTCTTGGCACACACAGGTTAAGCATAAGCAATAAGCAATGTAGAATGTGATTCTGAAAAGGTTCAACAACATGAGCTTTGCTCAAGGATAAGTAGACAGGGAGTGTTGAGGGTAATCCCACTCTCCACACCATGGTTATGTGAAGGTTTCTCTCGCTACCATTTCATTTTAGCAACGCAAACGGGCAAATTAAAGAAGTAGTGGCTGGGACTATAAACACAGCATCTCATGCATAATACAGGTTTGTGTGTGTGTGTGTGTGTATGCTTGTGCATACCGCGCACACTCTCCCAGATGTACAGTGCATGCTCACATGGCTGGCTGTTGCATAAACAATGCATGTGATGACAGGAGGGTATGCAATGAGCAGATGTAGACATTTAATACACAATTAGTTGTGTTACGAAAAATGTCAACAACTAACTAAATACAGTAGCTTGTCAAAACTGCAACATGACGGAAGACACATCTTTGAAATAACAAGCAGTGGACAGCTATGTCAAGACATCTAAAAATAGGCTCCTCACTAGTACCAGAACAAAGCTGTCTGCAGCAGAGCAGGGATTCTCAGATCATCTTCTTGTGTAACGGTGTGACGGGACGTTGACGTCACCGGTGTGCGAGATGAAACAGACTTGTTTAAAGTGGCACTTGTTCAAAATTGGTCCCTGAGGCAAGAAAGGGAATTGATCCAACTGCTTTTAGTAAAACCGTATCTAGCCATAACCTTCCATAAATTTCTGTTATTGTTGCAGATTGCAGGTTCATATTGTGGTCCCGGCTCAACCACAAGCTTTATGCTGCAGTGCAATATTCATGCTGCACTGCAATCTTTTTTTCAAATTCTTTATTAATACAGACTTACATTTTAGTCAAAGTAATTTGTTGTGTGGGTATGCTGGCCTCCCATTACTATAATTAATAGGAATTTGCATACTATATCTGGGTTGCTTACATAATAATACATTAAATTTATATAGCGCTTGTCTTATACTCAAAGCCGCTTTACAAAAAGAGTACAAAAATAAACTCTTTAATAGTTAATATAGATAAAACCACGGATTCAGAAAACCAGCTGGAAGAGATGGGTTTTGAGAGCGCGTTTGAATGGTTGCAGGGTGCTTGTTTGACGGATGTATTTGGGGAGGGCGTTTCAGAGAGTGGCAGCAGAGAAAGCTCTGTTGCCCCAGGTCCGGAGCTTGGTCCTGATGGTTTTTAATGTGGTTGTATCTGCAGACCTGAGGCAGCGGATAGGGGTGTGGTGAGGCAGGAGGTCAGAGAGGTATGGAGGAGCTAGGTTGTTGTAGTATTTTGAATTGAACCATATTTAGCCAGTGGAGGTAAAATAAGTACTGTGATCTTGGTGGCAGGTGGAGGTAAGCATGCAGGCAGCAGCGTTCTTGACATATTGAAGTGTATTGAGGGAGGGTTCATAGATGTTGTTGGAGTAAAGGGTGGGCTTTGATTTGTTTAGCGACAACACGGATTGGAGATGGGCCAGTAATTGCTTGGGTACCAGGGTCAAATCCAGGTATTTTTTTAGTATAGGAGTGACAGCAGCGAGCTTAAGGGCAGAATGACAGAAATGAGGTGTTCGAGATGGTGGTGGGTTTAAGAGGTTTGTTGATGGTGGAGAAAAGCATTTTGGAATTATTGCAGATAGATTATATGATGGCTGAGTAGTGAGAGGAGCGGACACTGGGGAACATTATTGTATTATAGTTGGTGGAGATGGTAAGCTTCCAAGTGGACAGTGAGACCAGTTTTAGTTGTCAGCCCTTAGTTTTGAGATGGTGAAGTCGACCTGTGTACCTGTGTGTTAAAGGGGCAAAATCATCCAGACAGGAGGAGATAGTATTATTGTAGATTTTGACCCCATCAGTGGGAGAAGCATTTGGAGTGGGAGAAAAGTCCGAGATGGAGACAACCAAGGCTCTGGTTGAGGCTCTGGAATATTATGGTGCACTTCTGCTTGTCTAGGGGGCTAGGGAGGTCAATTTCCTGGGTGACTGCAAGGTGGTCAGAGGTCAGTGCGAGGTCAGTGCTGGGCAAGTTCCTGATGGTGATGCCGGAGGTGCAGACCAGATCCAATATGTGTCCTATATTGTGGGTGGGGAAATCTATGTGTAGGGTGATATTGCAATAATTAAAAATATCCAGAAGTTCTTATTTCAGTCAGAAGTCAAGGTGGATATTGAAATCACCCAGTGAACAGATGACAGATCAGAAAGAAATGCAGTGTTTGGCTTGGGGGGGGGGCGATACATGATACCAGTGACCAGAGGTTAAGGACCAGACATTTTAAAAGCAACATATCATCCGCCCATCCTTTATTTACAATATCTTATAGGCTGTTGTCACTGCAGCGATAGTAGTACCGTAGACTCACGGTGTTACATTTTCCACTTTTACTCACAGTGTACCGAACCCTTGACATAAAACTTGATAGATGGTGTGTTTTCTCCTGCTTTCAGCCAAATCAGTTTGACTACCATCTGATATTTCGTTTAGACAGGATCGCAGTTATTACCGAAGCTCCGCCAAGCAGGCTTTAAGAATGGAGCCTGGAGAGAAAAATATGAATTGAGTTCTATTGGATGGACCAGTCCATACGGGGAAAAGCGTTTTATAACTTATTTAAACAATTTACAAACGTTTAAATTAAAGAATAACAAATCAAAGTATTTATGAAAGGCATTATCTTATACAAAAACTATGTTTGTGAAAATGTTATTTTGTATATTAGCTAATGTTTTGCGAGCAAAAGACACAAATGAAAACTGTCATGTTGGGTAACATTTCCATGGCTCAGAAATCAATAAATATTTATTAAATTATATCAAACAAATAATTATAATGTAGTGTAAGTATCCTGCAAGTGTGTCATGTTCATGATTGTCAATAAAACATGTTTAAATATGTTGGATAAATCGTTGGAAAGAGCACAGCCTGGTGGAGAGAATCAACTGCTACAGCGCTAGCATACAAGAACGGAACACCGCGAGCTGGTCATGGTGTTCCGTACAGTTGTGGAAGCGGTCAATTTTCTTTGATTAAAACAAATACTATTGGTCCAACAGCATGTCAGACAAAGATGAAAATGTTGCCAAGCCCTATCTGGCAACAGTGATGCAATCACATTAACCATAGCTTCGTTGGTTGGAGCCTAGTTTAAAGTCGTTGCACGTCCGATTCTGTCCGTAACACCGCGAGTCTATGGTAACATGTTTCAATTGTGTCTATCTAGTAGCAAGGTGATGCATGAGACATCTACAGTTTTAAACATGATACTATGGGTCTGTTATTAGTTTAAATATGTAGGGAATGTGTTAAATGTGTCAAATGTGTCAACACACATATTGATAGTAGTGTGTGTGTTGATATAATATGTATTAAATATGGCACAGTTTGTATGTCAAAGCAATGCGTGAGACATCTTGTGCAAGTGATGTGTGTGTATTATAAATTAACTAAATGAATGTGTCTAGACCGGGGGGGGGGAGTTGCTTGGCGTTAACTGTCGCTCTATATAACTCTCTCTCTCAAACACACACACACACACTCACTCACCACTTCCATGTCTCCTTCAGCAGGTAGCTTGCTGTCGCCTCCTCTTCCTCCTCCATCTTGGTGGCTGTTGGCTTCCTTCTCCTGCTTCTCAAAGTACTCCAGGAAGGAGGGCTTGGCTGGCTGCATGGTCTCGTCTCTTCCTGAGGGACACAGGAGACAGTCAGGTGCCAGCACCTTTAGTCAGAAGTCAGCTGTGTAACGGGAGTGGACTGAATGCACACAGATTATTAGTTACACAGATTATGGGTTATTAGTCACAAAGAACAAGGCCATTTGTTAACCCTCTGAACCCTAAGGGTCTTTTGACTGTTTTTCATTTCTTTGATATTATGGCTTCTAAAAGCACTTCTGTAATAGCTATCATCATGTGTTTTATGTTGCTGATATCAGCACCCTCTCAGCTACAGCTGGGATAATATCACAAATATTTTATTATAGTTTATAAAAAGCAATAAAATTATAAACGCCTATTTTTTGTTTTTTATTACTGTAAGGATGATAAAATAGTGTATATTTTAATTTTAAACATATTTTGATTCATCCATGCCTTGACTAACTTTAAAAATTCACAAAATTAATTAAAATACAGAATTGTATTTATTTATGTCTATGTGCTCTTATTTATAAGACATGGGTTTTCTGCAGTTGTCTTGTTGATACACTATATTGACTCTGACTGGAATATCCCATTTAGTGCTGTAATCCAGGGTATCCAGGAAACAAACTAATACCCTGTCATTTTCAAAATGAATGCCCTTTATCGTTGCAGGTTAGCCGCTTACAGGGTCTGAATTTCAGCCCTTAAAGGCTTCGATAAAAGCACTGTCTGTCTTCCTGAGGAAACATTAAATTAAAAAAATAAAAACTCAAAAGTTGTCACATTTTGATAATGCGCACACATTGAGTTCAAGTTCATAATGAATATTAAATTAGGCATAGCTGGATTATCTCCTGTCTCATAAAATAATTTACTATATCAACATCACGTTGCTTTACCCTCTCTCAATAACATGTATCATCAACATTATAAATGATCACGTACCCCCTCATTTTTGATGACTCACTCACTAAGGTATGGGTGCTCTTGTTTGACCCTGATGTTACCTTTATGATGGTAACAGACAACGACATTTCACTGTTTGTCTCTCCCTGCATCAAGGTTTGGTTACAATAAGCAGCTACAGTATGAGAATATTTAGCTGGAACACATCGTTCCTGTTTGCTTTTAGGGCCCTCATTTTTGTAAGTAGCACTCTATGGAAGTACTGTGCATGTGTCTTATAAAAGCCACACAAAAATTCACCTTATTTATTGTGTTGTGGCGACACCTATAACAAGTTAATCACAAATCAGGGACCACTTCCAAACCACCGGTAATGGACATAACATAGGAATACATGGGAGGGCTAATGCTAATTTAGTTTCTCTCTGGTAAACCACTGATGTAAACTGCCTGGCTATGTCAAACCTAAACACCACATTATAAAAATGAGAGCTGCAAATGGAACGTTTTTCCATGAATAGACAAGAGGCTAAATCATTATATTGGCTCAAATTGCTGCCAAAAATCAGTGTACATCAGTGTATATCAACTAAACTGGTTTTAAATGCAGGGAAATCTAATCAGTGATTATAATAGTGTGTGTGTACAATGTGTGAGTATGAATACAGAGGCAACCCCTCCCATTCTATTCATTATGTATACACAAAGGCCACAACATGTACCTGCATTGTCAGATTAACAACACTGCATTGTGGTTTATATTAAAATGTCACTGGATGTTTTATTTGTTAAATTATTCATCATCGTATTGTCACTAGGCATAACATAACATTGCTTATCCAATTTATTTTTGTAAATTTTCTGGGAGGTGGTGATAGAGAGATTAGATAAATTAGGATAATTAGGTAGTATTTGTTTGTTTGTTGAGACTTGAAGCCCTCAGGCTCATCAGAGAGAGTTCCCTCACTGCAAGTCTTCATTCTGACGGTACCCATGTGAGTCAACAGCATCAGCACCACACCTCAGAACGTAATGCATGGCTTTAATAACCTGCTGAGTGCTGGGCGCTACCTAGCACTTAATGACACGTCTATAGGGGAAAACCTCTGTGTTTTCAAAGACACCATTGTTTTGTTTTTTAGTTTTCATATTTATAAAATTCCATGACAGTGAAAATGTTCTACTGATTCAATGGCTACAGTAATACCAAAAAAATAAAAGCTGACTGAATACTAGAGTACAAAAATCTATATATTTTGGTTGGTGCTAGGGTACATTAGATCCTTTTTGAAAAGCATGCCTTACAAGTACAAGGACTTTAAATACTTCCTTATGCAATAATTAGATCGCAGGGATTGTGAGATAAATGGGCTGACTGCCATCTCTAGTAAGATAATCAATGAAAGTCTACAGACTTTGTTTCAGAGGCTAATGTAACCTAGTCCCTAAGTGGCAGGTGTGCATCCACTCACATTTAGACAAAGATAAATACTATGTTAGATACGTGTAAATATTGCTGAAGGATTCTAAAACATATTACATAGGTTGAATAAATATGCATAAATCTGCTTACCGGAAGAATATTTGATTTGTTTATATTCAGAGATTTTAGCTTTGCCAAATAGAAATTGTATTATACGCGTTACTCCAATTAAGCTTTGAAACAAGATAAATCATAGATACTGCAAAAGGTTTCCTCTTAAGTAAATATGGACTGGAGACTTCAATTATACAAAAAGTTACTTGTATTGCCTCACTACAGCACACTTGCAATGTGCATTTACCCTTAATGATCTGCAAATCTCTGACCACTAATCTCTACTCTGACACTAGTCTCTCAATCCTCTCGCTAGAAAACCATAGCAGTGCCACAACACACAAGCCATGACATAACACGCCTTGCTACTGTATGCTGTTATTGGCGACTGGTGAACAAAGTGAGAATGCAGCAGTTGTCAACAATGAGGAATGTGTCCCTGGATGGAGAAAATGTATGACAAGCATAAAGTGGTGAGACAGATAATATGTGGTGGGACACTTAGCAGTTGGCTAATGTGAAAGGTGCACTCTGCAGTTTGCGTCTGGAATTACATTATGGTAAAAAATGTTTGGGTTTGAAGATCAGAGAGCCCATGCTCCTCCAAAAGTTCAGTGCTGAGTGTCTTACATACTCATAGCCTGACGGTAGCTGATCTATATCCTACAGTTTCAGAACATTGACCTGGGGAGGAAACCTAACACAATCACGTACACCTTTAAACACTGATTTGTCAATGCTTGGACACACCTGGCTACCATGAAGTGTGTTCTGGAGAGAATTCCTTCCTGCTTTGTTCCTCTTCATGTATAAAGACACTTCAAGTTACTGGTGTCTGCGGACAGTGAATGAATAAGAAGCTGTCTGTACTCAAATGCTGGTGGCAGGTCCTTAAGCACTTGAGTTACTAAAGTGCATGGTCATTGACCAATCTTAAAATTATTCTGGGAACAGTTCTCATACAGTACTGGCATTGGATTGAAGAAGGTCAGACTCATATAAGAATCTACGGTCTGTAATTTTAGTGCAAGTACTGTAAAGAAATCTGATTAGTCAAGAACAGTAGCAAACCGTGACCCATCGACACTGGTCCTTCAGTGTCACCACAACACGGTGACACTAAACAAATTGTTTAGTGTCACCACAACAACTTTTTAGTTGCCATTGGAACGGAACTCTGAGTTGAGAAGAGGTATCCACCGTCAATGTACAATAATAATAATAATAATAATAATAATAATCTTTATTTGCATAGCACTTTTCACACAGAATTGCAGATCTAAGTGCTTTACAGAAAGGACAACATGCACAATCGTGCTTCCTATAAACAAATACAGAAAAAAAGAAAAATGGTTAATTGACTCATAAAAAAAAACTTTAACAGATGCATAACTGTTGCTATGTCAGATTACCATTAGCAATAAAGCAATAAATACAATAAAGATAGATAATATGATACTGAAAAGATTAAAACCTTATCCATTTTGTTGCTATGTAACCATTTTATTCAAGTTGAAAAGTACAGTAGCCTCAGCAAATAGCTCTTGCTATCTTATTAACTTGCTAACTTACTACCGTACAGGCATTGGTCCAAGTAAATGGTCATCCTTTTTCAGTAAGTTCTTGAAACGGCGAACATAAATTAAGTCTTGTTCTTGATACTGGTAACTTAATTTCATACACAAATATTCTATATAAAATTGTATATTTAGTCCACGTACATATTCACTTTCAATTCTTGATAATATAGTCTAGTTTTGCTCCTTCACTAGCTTATGTACAATTTGTTACCACCCATGATGGTCACACAAGCGTTCAACAGTCAGCATAATTCAAACTGGGGACATTCTCAATGTTTTGAAAGATGTTCAAAAACATAGAACGTTCCATCGCTATCCCATATCAAAATATGATTGCTAATGCAACGGTCACATCAAATTTGCTTCAACGTGGAAGAGATAGCATCACGGTATTCAATTTACTCATTGAATGTTCTACGCCATGTGAATAGGTAAATTACAGGTTCTAGCCAGAGCCACAAAGACTATTCTGCCTAGCAACAATCATTATGAAAATGTGTTTGGTTCATTTTCCCCCCATTTGCATTCATGTAGCTTTTTAAAAATACTGTAAGTCAGAGAACAGTCTGCTGTTTACAAAATGTTTCACAAAAATGTATTGTTTAGTTTATAAATCAATAACATGTATATTAATTAGGCTATATAATGTTATAATAATATAACAAAGCTAGGTGTGTTTCTGTGTCTATATACAGTAGCTGTAAATAGCTTGTGTGTAATATTTTGTATACTATATGCATGTTGTTATTAAAGACTGCAAGTCCACCTGTATATTTGCAGAGTGTAGTTATTGTGGGTCCCTGCACAAACGCACACACATTTAAAACAACAGGGCATGTACATGTCCGTATCTGCAAATAAGATGGCTTAATTTATTATAAGAGTTTCACTTACGTGGAGGATTTCATGGTTGTTGGAGGCAAAACACAAATTCTGCATACTGCCATTACACTACTAGGCTAGGAGAAAATACTATAATAACATAATACTGTATTAGTATATGATCAGCTAATCCTACACACTATTTTAAATATCAATACTTAATTTCCGTCATTCCTTGTGTATTAAACGCTGACATTTTTTTTATATTGTGTGAAGTACAGTATAAGTACATTGTGTTTAATATAAATTAGTTAAGAAAGCATTAACAAGATGTAGGATATTTCTATAAGGATATAAGACACAAAGTATCATTGGAACTCACTGTGTTTTCATCAGAAAGGTGAGTACAACCTCAGCATGTTAATAAGTGCACTGGCTGTGTTTGATCTAGCTGTGTGTGTCCACATTAAAGGCTACTTTTGATGATTTGGCAGCAGGGTAGACAAAGGCAACACATCAGAGGGCCAATCCCCACTACTGTCAATGTCCTTAAAGGTATACATACAGTAGTAAACTAATACAATTTTTTTTCAAAATTCACCAAGGGCCTTATTTCAACGATCTAAGCTACGTTCAGACTGCAGTCCTTAGCGCTCAATTCCATTTTAGTGCTCAAATCCGTTTTTTTTTGTTTTGCTGTTTACATTACCTGTTAAATGTGGCACCTATCAGATTATATGAAGTTGACGTGCAAACAAACAAGACGTCACATGCCATGCAGCACGCTGCTGCATGGCATGAATGAAAGTAAACATTGACTAAGGGAGCAAAAAAGTTAGCCGTATACGGTCATTTTATAAGCTGATGTGCGGTTGAAGCCAGCAAATTTGTACAGAAGAAATCCCAATACTAAAGCCTGTAAAACATTCACATGGAATACTTTCTCCGCCAGGCATGATGCACATTGCCCGCAGACTTCCAGTGGATTTTATCTGCCCGTATACCTTGTCTTTTTGCATTTATCGTGTGCATTGATACGTTCAATACGGTCAGACATAGGGCTATTTATCAAATTGTGGGGCAAGGAGGCGGGGTTAAAAAAAACATGCAAAAGGTTTTCTTTTCATTTATTTGTGTATTTCTGCTTCTACATTTTAGGCTACTGTATTTCCATTGCACTGTCTGCTCTGCGAGGCAGCAAATATAGCCTTTTGCCTCGTGTGCACAATCTAAACACTCATTATTTAACATGGGGGAGGACGATGATCCTCTCGTGTAGAAGGCCTATTGTGTGCAATGGTTTCAACACCTCGCTCTGTCCATCCAGTGACTACTTCATTATTTAGCCTACTGTATGTTCACTTGCGAGTAGGACTACAACTTCTCCCGCTCAGAGGCAACAAATGTCGACCAACAATGGCCATGAGAGTGAGCCTGATTACGCTAGCGAGGGCGAGTCACACAGTGAATGTCTATCTAGAGTGACGTCAAAGTCGCATGAATTATGATTTGAACTAAACGATATACATTTAAACGCATATCTGTATATTTTAAACTTCTGTCCCACCATTTGTATAGGAAAACACCTGAAAAACTACTGACACGAATGTCACAATTTACAGTACCATAAATCCTCCACAGACCAGCCTATATACAGCATTCTTCCAGTGCCTCATTGAGTAAGTAGCAGGTGGACAGCAACTGAGTGAGACATTAGCACAACCTTCTGGGCAGTGTTTGCCTTTGTGGGCTGCGTGAAGCTTTGAGTAAGACTATATGGGCATCAGGTGAACTCTGACTAAGTCAGCCGTTAAATTGTGTACAAAGGAGAGGAGGTGGACAGTGAACTGTGTGGAATAATAACGTGAGAGTACAACCATGGAATGTAGGAAGGCAATATACAGTACCTCACATAAGTGAGTACACCCCTCACATATTTGCAAATATGTGAGCATATCTTTTCATGTGACAACAATGAAGAAATGACACTT
>JAOEGT010001451.1:0-11455 GCA_025447795.1 Speoplatyrhinus poulsoni
GACGTATGACATTCTGCGGTTTGCTCCCTCTGCTGCTAGTCTGCTGAAATGCCTTAGGACAGCGCGAGGGTTAAGTAAGCCATTTACTGGCAGTTGTATTTGTCTAATCGTTCTCATCGCAAAGTGAACCTCTTTCTGTTTCGAAAGCAATTCAAAAAACCTTTATATGCTTAAACGTTTTAGCCTTGAAATGTGTACAGTCATCACACACAGTTGAAGAGTAACAGAAAAGTTAGCATACAAAAATGATACGCAAGGGATGCAGATATTTCACCTGGCGTTCTGTGTTCCATTTTCATCATATTAACCATTATT
Organism: Speoplatyrhinus poulsoni; assembly: GCA_025447795.1. NCBI lineage: Eukaryota > Metazoa > Chordata > Actinopteri > Percopsiformes > Amblyopsidae > Speoplatyrhinus > Speoplatyrhinus poulsoni. The sequence continues at coordinate 316 of JAOEGT010001451.1, forward strand.
TTAAATGTAATTTTAAATCTGTAAAACATTCAGAATAAAAATATACATATCATTAGCAAAGAGACATTAAACCAATATTAGAACAAGGGTCTCACAAAACGGTGGGCCAGTCAGAAACGCAGTAAACAACTTCCCGCGCCCCTTCCAATAATCTCCTCCCCTTAAATCCCTCCCTCCTTTCACTACAGTACCTCTTTACTTTTGCACACGTTGTTCATAACTGCTGATTTCCCTTGAGCCAGAAAAATCGTATCGCACCCACCCCCACTGCTGGTCTCTCTACCTACCTACACTAGCCGATAACATTTTATCAGTGCTGTTGAATGTGATACACAATTACAAGTTCTGTCAGATATTGCATCATTACAGAAAATATAAATCACGACAAGAAAAAAAAAAACAGAAAAAAAAACAGGATCGTCTACAGTCGAAACAAGAAATGACAGGTGTCAGTCAGTGAGACATAACCTGCATATTCCTTCGTAGGTAGTATGTTAATTGTTGCATTGCCTTAAAACGAACTGCATAATGCATAGCAGTACATTTCGATGTGTACCGCAGACCAACTGGTATCATTCTAAATTCACTCTCGGTTGATTAATGGTAACTGTAACTGTCTTTCATATCAATGACAGGCGCTTGATACATATGTAGCATGTGTACTTTCGCGTTTACCTCTGTTAACTTAAACACGTGATTTTTTATCGTACATTAATTTCTACCAACATGTTGATTTAAAAAAAATATGATTACTGTATAAGCACCGCAGATTATGAGAAAGCACGCACGCCCACTTCCAATAGTAACACTTGGGATGGGTCGATTTTATTAGATAAATAATTTTCAAATAAAAGACAGATATACTAGCATGGTAGTATTGGCAGCAATACTGTCAATATGTTTTACCAACGCATGATCAGGTAAATCTATACCAGGAGGATTGTATCAACTCACCTCTGAAATTGTTGAAAACGGTTCACATTATTTAGCTCCCAATCCTCCCTTCGTGTATCAACGTGGTGGCCACATATTTCATAATCCAAATGCTGGTTTGCACACAAAAAATAGAAAAATCTATAAAAATGCTGTAACATAAATATAAAGAACGGGTTACTCGAAGTGACATTGTTTATCGACCGTCGTATGTTTTCGTGTTGTTTTATCAACCATGTAAAATAGGTTACAACATGGTAATGATACAGATGTCCGAGTCTGAAATCTGCCTAGCCTGGTCTCAAAAAGGGAGAACGGACTTAGGCTGGTTAGTAAACCTTTCACAAAAGTTGATGGTAATATTGTGACGAGAACGTCAACACGTTAAGCATTACTGCCAAATCGGTTTCCTACGAAATCGTGACAAATACCGGATAATGTTCCATAACAAACTAATAAGGATGGGGTGGCAACCTGGCCTTAACCACGGCATTGACAAAGCTCGATGTTTATTTTGTGATGAGCTACCAGCATCAGTCCCATAATAGACATGCTGCTCTACGGTACTCTGTGCGGTATCAATGGAATTCGCGCTGGCTAACTAGCCGTCTATCAAGCAGCCTGGGATACTATTTAGACATTTAATTAAACACATCAAAAACACACACTGTACATGTGTTGCACATTAATCTCACTAATACACTCCAAGCGTAAATAGTCAGAAAATGACAGGACTAGCCAACTAATGTACATAATCTTACATCTCCGTCACATTCGCGTAGGGGCTAGTGCTACTGGAGCTCCGCTCCGATGGCTAACGATGCAATATTGCTTAGCTCGCACTAGCAAGTCCGCCTGACCTGATGCACCTTCTACCGTAAGTACAAAGACTATATCATATGTAAGCACCTACACATATACACGCAGAGGTATAGCGGTTCGTGTTGCAATAATAGAAAATTAGAGATGCAGTGCTGTGTACGTTATTATAAAAAACACAAACTGTCAACAAAATGGCGGCGGCGTTGAATCAACAGAGACCCGAAATGGATCGCATTCTATTTCTCTTCCCTTGCCCCGAATCCTGTTTTCCTTACAGCAAATGGTATCCGTGATATCTCCAAGAAGCTCCGATATAATCTCCGACACGCCGTTAGTTGAACCTGGATGTGTCAGAATGGGCCTTGCTCGTTAATCGGGCCTCCATGTCTGCTTAGCCCGTATCGTTACTGTCAGTACAGCACGGGCATTCTCAGTGAGAGGAGGGAGGGAGGGAAGGAGACGGCAGCGGTGGGGAGTAGGGCGAATGGAGGAGGGAGGAGGGCAAATGTCGGTCGTACGCGGAGCCGTGGTCATCGGTCACTCTCCTAGCGGTGAAAATGTGCCAATAACATTTTTATTCTTCATTGTAATATATACGAATGTATAAAATTCATAATGGCTCTCATTAAGGTAATTTAAACTGAGAATGTAACATTATGCTACAACTGTCACGTGTAAATGCTAAATGCAACACTCAATTTCTAAACAGAATGGACTACGTCAATGGGGGAAATGCAAATTGATACCCACTGTGAAACTATAATAGCATAATAAAATAGTAGTAGGCCTACTAGTCTAAGTAACCAATAATATTAACGAATTCATTCAAACTCTAATACGATTTTCTACTCTATTCTGTAAAGCATTGAATTGGCCATAACAACTAATGGCATTTTCCCGTGTAGAAACATTATATAAATATGAAAACAATAAATCCACAGATTTTTAAACAAATTGTGAGGACCCAGAATGTAATCATTATGTCACAAAATAAAACTGCACCAGAAACATATAATTGACAAGGGAGAAATAAATACAAGTAATCAAAGTTTAGGCTTTAATAGCATTAGAAAGGATTATAAGTCACAAAATAAAACTGCACCAGAAACATGTATTTGACAAGGGAGAAATAAATACAAGAAATTAAAGTTTAGGCTTTAATAGCTTTAGAAAGGATGACAGCACTGATCTGTTGAAAAAGGTCAAAGGAGTCATTAAAGTTGACCAATGGGAAGTTGTCTTACCAGTCTTGATACAAGAGTTGCATTTCCTTACTCTGTGAATTCCCATGATTGATTTGACACAAGTGGCTCCTTAGTGATTAGTTCATGACATCTGCGCCAGTCATTCTGAAGAATCGCATAAAGCCAGAGGACAGGCTATTCGCACAACGTCTCGTCCTCAAACGGTTAAATTGTTTGTGTGGTGTAACCAAAAATCACCATTGATGTTGTGGCCTTCTCATAAAGAAAGCATAGCAACATGTTTATCAGGACAATATGACAGTCGTAGTTGTAGTTATTAACGCACTACTAATATTATCCATCATTGCCAAACACCAAGCAGTTAACGTGAAGATAAAGGCGATATGTGTATAGTGTAGAGTTAATGCACAGGTGAAGGATGTTGTGGTATCAAATAGCCTGGTTCTCCTGCTGCTCTCTCCTGATAGCAGGGGGGTCTGTGAGTTCTGATGTGGTCACGAGGCTGTTGTCGATGCCGTCCAGGCTTTTACGACACACTGGGCAAGTGTCATGCTGCAAAGAGACACAGACACAGTACTGAGCAGGATGAGCATCTCAGCTACACTGGTGGACAGTGGCTATATGTTATATATCATATCGCAGACAACAACCACCTCATTATTTATTTATGTGCTCATACCTTTTAAGATGCTTAAAAATGTACACTGCTCTCAAAGTCCCCCCCCCTTTCCTCACACAGACACACACATATAGACAGTACACAAAACCTTGCCCACTAAAGTTTGTTTGATTTAATGTCCTTTAGTTTCTATATTTACTGTCAGTTTGCATTCTACAGGCAAACGCCCATTGGTGCTATACTAGCATCAAGAGACAGCAGAGTTTAGAACAAAGTTATCTTTAATGGGGTAACACCCGCGCGGTGTCTGACACCAAGGTTCTCTTCTTGAGTGTCAAAGCCATAAAAATGCAATGAATCTCTGCAGATATTTTTTTTGATCTCCTTCTTCAATTTGTCTTTACTTTTTGGACGTCATTAAACATCATTAAAAGTGCATTCCTTGATCTGCCGTTAAATGTCACTGGCAGTGGGCATTGGAAAATGTATGGATTGTGTTACTGCATAAACACCGGGGATAAATAGACATGAATTAAAAGAAAAACATCCACCCCCTCAATGTCCTTACTAGTTCCAGCCATGGCACTATACAATCAGTGTGGAAATAATGGAGACAGGGGAGTTTTTTGACAGATTCCCCTAACGAATACTCCTCCCTACACACAGGGCACTCCATGCTGCAGTCTGGGGGTAAAGACACAAAAGGGCGACATTTAGAGTAATTGTGTTGCAGGTGTTGGTGATTAGGTTACATCTTACAAACCTCCATAACATTGTTAATTACACAAACCTGGATTATAACATTGCAACACTGTGTAAAGTATTAATAATATTCATGTTTAAGCTGTGAATAAACAAGTCACATATTTGGAACTCATAATGTTTAGAACTCATAACTGTGTTGACCAAAATCTTATTAGGGTTTTGGGAAACAATGGATTTCTATGGCAGTCAACAATTATTTTCAATAGCAGAAAGTCATTGTAGGGATCACTATATTTGTAGGCTATATAATAGCAGCAATAGGACTAGTATTTCTATGTTATATAATATCAGCAATAAGAAAAACATCACTGGTCTTTTCCTTAAAAAGCGTACAAATCCAGCACTTGATGGCCTGGGACTAACCCTGTATAACTCTTCACAAACAGCTGGGAACCCCACCTGTTTCTTCTTGAGAGATGCTGACTGTTGGCAGGGATAATATCATCTCCTTCTCTGCAGGAGGTGGACCAGTGCCTTCCAGCTGGTCCAACAACTTAAGTGAGATCAAAAGAAATAAGAGAAAGACATGTTGGTGCCATGAGTGAGCGAGACAACTTGTCTAGAAGCCTGGGAGTTTTGAGATGAAGACAATACTATAGCAAATGAAGCCTCACTGGCGGGGGAGAAACAGTAGAAAAATATAAACACAAAATGTATTGAGAACGAACAAATGAAAAAGTAATGTACAAATAAAGTTTAGCATAGCGGCTCGGACTTTACACTGACCTCTGTGATAACTGCATCTAGGCCTCCCTGACCCCATGCATAGTCGCCTGGGTTTGAATGCAACAGTAGCATGCTAGGCCTGAGAGAGAGAGAGAGAGAGAGAGAGAGAGAGAGAGAGGGTCCTGATGGCTATGCCTGATGGTCATGAATGTGAGATGTGAAGAAAAGCTTTATGGCTGATGAAAGAAAATAGATTTACAGAGAAGCTGGTGTGGAGCCTGGGCTTCCATTGTTGGCGAACAAGCCAGCCAAGAACTGCTGCACAATCCTTCAGATGACAGAAACAGAAAGATGAAATAGATTTTTCTTCAGGTTACTTCAGGTGTAGCCAACTATATACCATGTGTGTGGTGTCTGATGTGAAAACACTATACAACTAGAAAAAGTGTGATACCGGGTTGTTATATAAAGGTGAATAATAACAGCAATTTTACTAATAAATAAATGTACTTTAATAATATGCTAATACATTTTATTTGTTCTATGAAACTGTTTCCACCAGCATAACATACCCCTCCATTACAGGTGTTTGGTCTTGCTGAGACAACCTTCTGTCCTGGCCAGATTGGCGTAAACTAGACTCTCTCAGATATGTCTCTGACAACATCTCAGAAGCGTTATTCAGGTCTGCCAGTACATTGTCATTGGTGGTGACACCTTGGCTTGTGTCTGACACCGTGTCTGACACAACGGGATCCGTCAGGAGAGCAGAACGCTCCATAAACAGCAGCTGCCATAACTTGGGGGAAACCAAAACAGTCATGAGAAATAATTATTTCATACCACAATAAACATGGGCATGAAAATGAGAAATTACCTCGGAAATTACTGTGTTTGTATCTTCACTGTCAACTGGTGTGCTGCCCTTTAGGAGACTGGAGAGCAAGGTAAACAAATGTGAGAGAATATATGCTATTGACCTACCGTAGCTAGCCTATTTGACCTAATCAGGTATTCTACCTGGAATCTTCTGGTACCTCCTCAACAAAACCAGATTCACACCTTGGGCATATTAGATCCTTAAAGCAAAGATCAAAGGAAGAAACCAAACATCAGGACATGAGAAACCAATCTCTCAAATAGTTAGTTCTATTTTTTAATCCAGACTGCTGATCCACAAACTCTGTCATAACAAAATATTCGTCATTCGTCATTAGATGAGAAAAAACCATAGCCAACAACTCATGCGCTTGCCTTGTGTAGCCCTGCGCGCTATGCGCAGCGCAGCCCCCTACAGTGTTTCACACAGATGACAGTTTACCAGCGAGTGACAAAGTCACCAACCTTTTTCTAAATATGGCAACGACGCGAATAAATCGCGGATCACCAGATGTACCGTAGTGGTTATTCTCCCAACGTGCCAATTTCCCATGTACACTCTTGTAGCCTATGTAGCCTATCATGTTTGTACCGATATAAAAGTAAGACTTTAATGACATTTAGACTGCAGCTTCTCGCCTAACAAGTTATTTAATAATCAATCTCATTTGCCAATTTTAATGTTGAGACAGATCTTACAAACCATCGTTGTTGAACTAATCCGACCAGGAAATCACAACGGTAGTGACAATTAAAGCTATTAAAAGAAACTCACCGGGAGTCTGGGCTCTATTTCACATTTACAGCAGTGACAGAAAAACCGGTGTTGTGTTGTCGCCCCAGCCTCCGCCATCTTCACAGTAGGACAGTCACTGACGTCGGTATGGAAGTTCAGCTCATTAGAAGTTTTTGTTGTTGTGCTAATCTTGAATGTAGCCTAGCCAACAGAAATTATTTAGCATTTAGCATTTTATAAACCCTTTTTATAAAGTGTGGATATCCTGTACTCTCTCCTGTTGCCGAAAGAATTTCTCCTCGGGGATAATAAAGATTTATTGACTTGATTGACTTGATTGATGGCAACATGCATGAAAACAATCATGTTACAAATAGCCCCACAATAAGAAAATAAAATAAAACATAAACTATTATATAGGCTATTTTAATATGAAGTAAGTAATCAGTCATTATCACAATTTACAGTATGCATAGAAGTATAGTCATTGTATAACTCTATGCCATGAGCATGTTTTTTTCCAGTAAGCAATTAACCTTGACCACGTTGAACATTTTTAAATATTGTAGCCTAGCCTAAAAATATAGTTTAATACTATTTCTATTACAGTTTAGATTATCTAGGCTAAAATTAGGGCTACACATATTTCATTTAGCCTATGTAGGCCTATTTAATTTAGGTTAATCTATGCCATCAGTAGGCTATTCTACATGCTTAGCCAAAACACCTTTAAAAAACTACCTTATGAAGCTGGAACTTTGACTGGTAATTGTATTAGCTGTGCAAGCTGAATCATGCACAAAGATCATAGTGCATAATATAACAATGAGCCTTTATTAAAGCCAAGACAGTGAACACAACATTCATAATTACAAATAACACAGACAGAAAAATAATATGAACAACATGTTGATAATTTTGAAGTTACAGTAGTATGTTACATTTTGGCAACAGTGTTATAGGCATTTTAGTTTGAAATAATAAATCAAGTTGTTAGTTCTCACAAAAAGTAGCATTGCCAAAATAAATTGAACCACCAGTTATGAATAAAATTTTGAAATGACAATAGCCTACTGTAAAAGCCCTACAGATAGTATCTAATGTTTTTTTTAATGAGGCAATCCCTTGTTGAAGGTAAACAATTATTTCAGAATACAACAAAATAAGTTAAAGTAATATGTAGGTAAAAGTAACATTTAAAGTGATTTCATATATGAAAGCAAATTAAAGAAATGGTTTTAACAGTAAATGAATAATTGGAACTGCATACATGCATTATTGTATGTATTTCATGTTACAAGCAAGATTTCTAGAGTCAATTGTGTTTATTATGTTATTTTTCAATTATGATATACACTGCATTGACCTCATCGTAATTTAAAGCAAAAATGTAGTCTATACAGTTTTTATGGTTACATTATCAAACATCAGCTTGGTTTTATTCAGCTTCTGATATACAGAATATCTGGACATATTTGGATATACAAGGACACAAAATATCCAGTCCAATATTATTCACCTTTGCACACAATTTCAAACATTTCCTCTGCTTCCAATAATTATTTTAGTCTGACAATACCATCTCAGCAACAGAGAACTGATGGTACTGGAACACACGTTTTCCTCCAAATATGTCCACTACGCTGCATACATTATGTCAATTCCAATTGGTGAATACTATTATAGTAGCTAATCTGTCCTGTACACCTTCAGAGAGAACACGATTCCATTTTACCTCCGCTATCTTAATTCAGCAGTGGGGGTGAAGACGTTGTCAACTGATCCCATGAAAAGCTTCTCGTCTCGGGGCAGCCCGCCTCCACCCAGCCTGCCTCTGCCTCTGCCTCCACCCAGCTCCAGGTTCCATTCTACTGAGGTGCAGTGGTGAAGGCCCCCTGGGCAGCTGTGGTGGCAGCTGTGGTGGCAGCTGTGGTGGCAGCTTGGCGAACGGCTTGATTGGACATCACTCCGGTGGCAAACTCGGCCTGGGCCTTCTGGAAGCTGGCATCGGTCTGCCGGTACAGAGAATGGACCTGGAGAGGGGAACAGCGTCCGACACTGACAAACCGATCCTCCAATTCATCTTCCTACTATCCTCGTCAAGGAGAGGAAGGGATACCGAGAAAATGGTATTGAGGCTACTCTCCAGATATTATCTGGTGACAGCTTCATGGTAGGTGGCGTGCTGGAGCACAATGGACACTACTGGTAAGACAGATCAAGTGGAAATGGGGAACACAACCAGATCATTCTGCCAGCATTCCCTGTACCCAATTGATAAATCCTATGTCATCGTCACAGTTTTTATTGTGTTACCAATTATTGATAATTGGTATATTATCAATCACTCTGCTATGTCTGGAGTACAAACAGAAACTCATAGCATAATGTTATTCCAACATTATCAGGAAGATATTCATAACTTGTAATAACTGTTAAGAGTGCAAGCATGTATTAGGGGTGCATGTTGTGCCATTTTTGTCATAGTCAAGTTAATATAAAAAGGAACATGTTTAATGTGTGCAGTGAGTTCCCCTAGTGGTTGATACGAGCATTACAAAAACATTGTGGTTTGGAAGTCAGAAAGTATGTGCCCCTCCTGCAGTAATGAGTGGCTCTCATTTCACTCCACTCCTCCCCCCTGCAGCTACGCGCACACCATGTTTTGGCCAAGTACTTCTTAATGTAGCGTATACAAACACTGCTCTGGCCAAATACACATATTTAACCCTTAACTAAAGATATGGTGTCGAGGTGGCTTATTGACCCAGCTAAGGTAAAGGTGAACCTTCTGGAAATACATTAATTCAGAGAGATGACAATACATACAAACACATCATCCTAAATATGATAATCTAATAATATAAAAAGGCCAGATGTATGTACTGTAATACTTTACTGTGTAAAACAAATGTATTAGAAGTACCTTCTTCAACATGACAACTCCCATGGCGGCTTGAGCAGTAAAGAGAACAGCATTGAGCAACATGATCGCGCCAACAGCGACGTTGATCTTCAGAGCACCCAGACTCACGATCCACCCGCTGGAGAAACAGTGGAAGAAATAGACATACAGTGTTATGATAATGGAACTATATGGAAATAATGACACGTGAATGTGTCAACACTAGAGAGAGGAGTGTGTATGGAGCTCCTACCTGAAACCCCATCCTGGAATTCCAATCGTCATGATAACATAGACAGCCACTTGGACGAAGAAGACGAAGAAGAACGCGAAGAAGTTGAAAGAGCTGTCACTCCTAAGGATTCAGATTAAATATTAGTTTCAAGAATCAAAATACTAATGTTTGTCAAACCACAAAGTAATAGTTTATTTTCAATGTCCTGAACTCTGTAATGGTGAATCCACAATATCTTTGCAACACACATATGTATTTATCTTAATATCTCTCTATACTGTACCTACTAAATGCCAGCACAGAATGTACCAGCAAACCTAACATACTCAACCCAATCATAAGGATTATCAGTTGTCCCCGTACACCTAATCAATGTTTCTTTGCACTCTAATTTGGGTGGATGCTTAACAATACACTCAACGTTTCAAACAAACGTGCCGATTATATAGAATTACAAAAAAAGAAGAACGTTTAGAGATGGTACGCACCTAAAGGCTTTGTACACAGGTCTGTACCAACACACAAAGGAGCAGGGGGTAAAGAGAATGGCCCAAAGGATGGCTAGGCCCAAACCAACCCCACCGGCAGGGTCCACACAGAACATGGCCAGGGAGGAGATGAGGTTAAAGAACAGAGTGCCGGTACTGACTAGAGAACAGCGGAGAGGATAAAAGGGGTAATTAAGAGTATATGCACGATTAGAGAGCAAGTATTAACAGCTTCAGTCAACGAACTAAACAGAAGTCCCACCTTCCTTCTTAAAGACAGATGGAAAATGCTGATGATTGAACAATAGAAGCCTAGCTCAATTTTCTTCCGTGAACTTGTAGTCGCATGTTTGGACTTGTTTGTGTTTTACTAAAAAGGTTATTAAGGCTCGTCTTACTTAGACAATTATGCTGGGACATTTACTTTGGAAACAAGTAAAAGGTAGTTCTACTTGGCTCCACTTTTTAATGGTTTAACATGTTGTAGATTTACTCAACATGCAGAAATGACATATTGAGAATGTAATCATGAAGGAAGATTAAACGCAGGCTACGCTTCTTCCTTTTATAATGTATTTAAGTTAATGACAATGCGGATAGATTCTGTTCCATTTCATTTTCACTTTTGATAGCACACAAATAATTTAGACATGTTATTCTAGAAAATGAAAGAACAATGTGACGTTTGCAGAAACCCAAGAAAAACAGGAATTCAGTTGATAGTTCACAATAAGTTATAGGATCAGTTCCCCAGACATGCTAGAAAAAGCCTAGTCCTATACTAAGAATTTATTTCAGTGGAAATCTTAATTTTTTCCTCTCCGGGAACCATCACCTTATCGTGGTGGAGAGGTTTGGGTGCCCCTATGAACCTGAGGGCTGTGTTG
>JAOEGT010001482.1:0-11453 GCA_025447795.1 Speoplatyrhinus poulsoni
TATTATATTATATTATATTATATCTTATTATAATCTTAGTATTATAAAAGACCGATTTTCGCTGCATTAACAAGGAAATGCCATAATGGAGACTCACATCTTGCGATAGAACACTAATACCACGATACACCAATATATCATAGGAAACAATCTGCTGACACAAAATTGTATATATTAAGGACAGTTGTAGGCTAGTCTTGAGTCTTAATAATGCTCAAGCAAGACACATAAAAAAGTTTTTTCCCAGCTAATCTAATAATTATACCAGGATTGTCAAAGGAAGACAGTATGTGCATGCATGAAGGACTATGGCAATGTAATAAATATTCCGAATTCCAAAGCACTACTCATGTGGGCTTGCTTCCACAAGACTGCTGCGTAGAATCGACGTACGGACGGACGGGTAGTTACATTATTGGAGAGGTGCGCTTCAGCCTTCGCCGCAGCCTGATGCGTTGGTTACGCCCTATCCGTATGTGACCTCGTAGCTTTGATGCAGAAGCATAAATAGGCCTTATAGACCTGGTTGTGAATGGGTGCAGCATGTATTCAGGATTCCATATGCTCTACTGCAATGGTTCTCAACCAATTGTGATGCAGAAACATTAAGTCACATACAGTACACAAACTAGCCAAGCTAATAATTACAATGTACTGTGTATTTACAACTATACATATCTGGGAGAAGACATTAAAGACACTTAATAAAAAAAATATTACAAAGTGATCCTTTCCACATTTTGAAATCAATCAGTTGTTCCACAAATGAAAATGACCATTATGCTTTTAATTTACAGTATATATTGAGTTAAATATTTGTGGTATTAACAGCAGTTCTCTATCTGCTGTATATCATGGAGTCTTGTATAGCCTGAAAGCATAGTTATAGTTCATAGTTATATGAATATTTAGCTACAGTAAAGCTGGCCATGACATAAGAGACCTTTGACTACTATACTGTGTTTTTTATAAGATTTATAAAATGTTTTGAAGGCTTAAACATTTTCTTTATTTAATTGCATTATAAAATCTATGAATATAGCTTCGCCAAAATTGTGATTTTGTCACTACTGAAGAAGATATCAGAGGGTATATTTTGTGTCTAGCTGATTGTGTCTTGCTTCAGCAGGGAAGGTTGTGCTACACACCATTAGAAGAGTGGAAAACAACATTTTAATGAGGTCTGGGTTGAAAAAAGTGAACACATCACCCTGTGAAATCTGTTTCACTATTAGTAAAGGCACGCACGCACCCTTCCATCCATATCTGATGAAAAAAGCGTGGTCTTGCACAGCAATACACAAACATTCCTCTGAACGGTTTAAAGCTAGACTTCAAAAACCTTTTAAAGCACATGTCTTCCAGTAGTCCAGGACTGCATAATCAGTGCTTGTACACACAAACAAACAACTCCCTCCCTGAGGTAAACACCAGAGTGCGATGCTGAACTCAATTGTGGAATAACAACAACTCCCCAGAACAGATTGCAGACATTAGGGTAATTTTTCTTCTCTAATGCACAGCAGTTTTTTAAGAAAACATCTAACAAAGGCTCAACACGGTTGGACTTGAATGCTCTTACTTTGTAAGAGTGTCTCCCAGCTGGGGTGCAAAGCACCCTCCCTAGTCCTTACATTAGCTGCAAGTAACCCTCCATTTTGATTCAGTGTTGAAAATAAAGTAAATATGCTATGTACACAATGCATCCATAAGAAAGACATTACATAAATGTATATTGTTTGGGTCCATTCCAGATTAACCTCCAAAGCAGAAATAAAATATATTTCAAACAAGCGATACTTACTGTATAATATAAATAACTCTATGTATATGATGGGATTGTGCAAGTCATATAGATATATTTCAGTATACTCTATTTCAACATTGTATTTTAATGAGTCTGTTAGTAATGTTATATCTCACCCAAAACATAACATATTAACACTTCTCTTCCGGTCCTCGAGTATATGCAAACAAAAAGCATCATTCCAAGACGAATGCAGATCTAAATAGACTCTCACGTGCAGCTTTAATGGTCGAATGTGTCTCAGATGGACAGCCACCATTCTTCCCACCTCTCCGCTCTCAGGGAGACGTTGTGGGTCTGGAGAGGGCCAATGGCAAGACGGACGTTATCGTGTCGGAGGGCGTGAGCACGGTGTCGTACACACTGGACGAGGGCCTCATCGAGTTCGGGACGGCCATTGACGACGGCGATTATGATAGGTGAGCGTGTAGGCACACACACACACACACACACACACACACACACACACACAGTAGGGGGCTGAGAGGAAGACTTGGTTTGTTTACTTTCTGAGCTCTGTGCGTGTGTGTGTGTGTGTGTGTGTGTGTGTGTGTGTGTGTGCATGCGCAGGGCTACAGCTTTCCTGGAGACCTTGGAGATGTCCTCTGAGACAGAGGCCATGTGGAAGACCCTCAGCCGGTTGTCTCTGGAGGCACGGCAGCTGCATATTGCCGAAAGGTCTCACACACGCACACCCACACACATACACACACACATACACACACACACACATAGCTTGTCTAGCTGAAGTGTCTCTGGTCCCTGGTGAAGGAGCAGTGTTTCTTATCGCAGGGCCAAGCAGTATCCTGGCCTGAACTCCTCTGCTAACTAACTTAGGGTGGGGGAGAGGGGGGGATCAAAGCTGGTTTTGGAGCATCCCTTCCTTTGAACCCCTCCTCCTTCTATATTTATTTCTCTCTGGTTTTCAGAGAGTTTTCTGAATTTGCATTCGGCGTGGCTGTTAATAATGCATATGCTTCTCGTCATGCATCACCCGCATTTGCATAAATTGTGCAATGGGGGGGGGGGCGGTTTTGTCCAGAGAGGAAGATGTTAATGAGGAGGGGAATGGCTGAGAGGGACTGAAGGAGACGTGTGGAGAGAGCAGGGAGGCTGGATGAGAGACCGGTGTGTGCCACTTACAGGTGTTCCCTGTATTTACTGGTTCATAGCTGGTTCATAGGTGACCACATGGAAACACCATGGCTCAGATTGGGGGCCGGCTAAAGGCCCATTACACCTCTATTGTTTCTCCAGTCACAATGTACACACCATGATGTTGCTATAGCATCCATGGAATCCAAACTATTAGCTCACTGTTTATGTTTGAAACATTGATTACGGTGGCTCAAGGGGGAGGAGCAGAGAATAGTGAGAACAGGCTACTGTGGGGGAGGAATAGAGAGGAACTACTCTGCACACTCTATCTTTTTATATGGAATATACATTACATTTCAAACTCTATATTTCAAATATGGCATCTTGAAGCTTGGTCTGTCTGCCTGTCAGGTGTTTCGCTGCGTTGGGGGATGCCTCCACAGTTCGCTTCCTCCATGAAACCAATCAGATTGCCAACAAGGTGTCAAAGGAAACGGTGGGTGCAGTTTCACAGAATTCCTTGTTGTTGTCACTGTGTTCCTGATTGTTTGTTGACCATGAGACCAACACGTCTGTCCACATTCTTTGTGTGCAACAGTAAAGCAGTAAAGCACATTGAATTTTGCGTAGCAAGTGTGGCCGATAGATGCCTGTAAACATGTAAAATGGCTACGAGTGCTTGTCGACTCATAAATCTGCCAGTTGCTTTTTCTTTGTTTAATGCATTCAGTTCTAATGTCACAGGGAACGCAGCCAGTGGACCATATAATTGTCTTGACAAGAGACTAGCGAGATGAGAGAGTGCATTAGTTTAGACCAGGGCTTAAAGATAGCCCAAGAGAGCTCAAGCCTGCACCAACATTATTTAACACTGCACCTGACCCAACAGCAGTACTAATTTAACTGGTTCACGCACAAAGAATGCTTTTGCTTACTCAAGCAATGTTAAGGCTTCTGTGTGATGAGCACGGCTAATAAATGGAGACACGGTAATTGTCGCAGGCGATTCGTGATGAATAATGTGAAATGTACTGTATAAACGTGTAAACAAAATAACGAAACATCTTTTCCTTGCAATAACAAAAACGTCCTGGGTTATTTCAAACACAGCCACCCAAGCGCATCAACCTGACAATGTTGACGTTTTCCCATTCAGCGGTTACCGACCCCTCCCTGTTTAGGGTACCATCCTGTCTGTCATTGTCACATGCTTCAGACATGTGTCTCTGGCAGTGCGATGCGCGTTCAAGCGTGAGTCTGTCGGGGAGCGGGGAAACGGCACAACGCGAGCAAACGCACTCCATATTTGTGTTTCTCGTCACTGTCCCTGGAGAGTCCCTAGCAACTCAACGTGCCTAGCAACACTGGGGCATTAGTAGCTGGCACTGTTTTCCAGCATTGCAATGCCAAAGCATTGATAATGTATTATTAATCAGTTGTAATGTTTATTGTGTTCAGGCGTTGCTTGTAGGTGTTGCCTTGTTCATGTGAGGGTTTTTTAATGAATCGGTGAATGATTCTTGCCCATTTGTGTTTGTGCTATTGTAACCGGCGTTACGCTTCACATTGTGTTTTGATGGATTCATTAGTGTAACTCATTCGTACCTTGTTCTTTTACTGTTTATTGCGGCTGCAGAAATGAAAAGAAAAGCATGAATCCCGTAGTTACAGCCTAGTTGCACTGGCTCCTCACTCTACATCACAGAGAGCACAAAGGGCGCTAGCATACTGTAGCAACATTATAATTACACAGAATATGTGAACTACATTCCTGCAGAAATTAAAATAAAAGCACAAATCCTGTAATTTCAGCCTTGCTGCACTCGCTCATATACAGTACGTACATTTTGAGACGAATTGAAAGAATCACAATGACATTGTGGTAAAATAATATGTAGATATTAATAAAAATATAAAGGACAAGCTTTTGGTAAAATAAATAAGCAAACATAAAAGTGTGATTATTAGACAGATTATGTTAGATAAACTGGAGACATTTGCCGTCGGTGTATGAAAATATGTGTGAATGTGAGGCAAATAATGTAAATCGCTTTGGATAAAAGCGCTACATAAATGCAGTCCATTTACCATTTACCATAAAACAATTATATAAAATGCATACACGAGTGTAATTCTAATATAAAAAAATAAAAAAATGTATAATATGTACAGTTTAACAGTGTTACACTATTTTATGTGTTGGCTCGTTCAACACGTTGAGTACGAGCGCTAACTGTTTAACTGCTTAATGTATCCCAGACCTTGACATGCGCCATTTTGACGAGATAATCAGCGTTATCCGCTTCACCTGAGTGGTCATAATGTTTTGGCTCATGAGTGAATACTGTATATATCAGTGCCCTAAAGTAGAACCCTAATACACCTTGGTGGTCTGTGTTTTCTTGTCCAGGGAGGCGACGGGATAGAGTTCTACCAAGTCCAAGCCCGTCTAGCCATGCTGGACAAGAACTTTAAACTGGCTGAGATGTATTACATGGAACAGGTTGGTATTGGGACCAAACGAGTTGCTCAGTTGACAGCATCAATTTGTGTCCTTTACTCCTAAATAGAAGTACATGAACTATATAATACATTGTGTGTGTGTGTGTGTGTGTGTGTTTTTAGAATGCTGTGGATGAGGTGTTAGAGATGTACCAGGACCTCCATATGTGGGATGATTGCATCGCTGTGGCTAAAGCTAAGGTAATACTAATACATCTCAATGTATGCATTGTCTATACTGTAAGTACAAGTGTGCCTGCAAAGAAGGATGTTAATTGAAGGGCAGTTTAACAGTTTAAGTCCTTATAGACTATCCTGGCAACTCGTATCATACTGTATGTGCATTCAACCGCCATCTGTGGTACAATACAGACCAGTGGTGGCTAGTCCTTTCAGAAACGGGGGAAGTACAGATACAACATTGCTGAAATTGTTGCTATTGAATTGAATCACTGGTGGGCATTCGTGGGGAAGGCGCCTATCCTGAAGTAGCCTTTTCGGCCTAATTAACTGACCTCTCTAATTCATCTGTTAAGTAGCATTGTGTCTGCCATGTTTAATAAAAAGCAGATAAATTATGTTGCTAGCTGTCACAAAACATGAACAAAGTAGGCCTAATTACCTAACAAACTGAGAACTATAAATAGATTGCAAAAAAGTATAGTGAACACCGTCTCAGTAGCCTACTGTATCGAGCACACAAAGTAGAACGTCTTTCTGTCGATGATTGGATGTTTATTACGAGTTCCGCCCTCATTGAGAAATATGCCAAGCATCACAAAGAGAGTCTGAGCTTCCAGGCGGGACAAAATTGCTTAAAAAAAACAAGTCAGTATCGGAATGATTTCCGATCTCAGTGTTATATCGGTGCCATCCCTACTCAAAATGATGCGTTTTGGCCTGTTGTCCAATTAATGTTGATATTTTTGCCTTAGACACAGAGCACACTTGAACCTCTCATAGGATCCCATTGATACTCAGCTTCAATAACGGTCTATGGGGCCGTGCTTCCGTTGGTCTTTGTTCACGAACATCGATATCAGTATGGCTTAATTAATAAAGAGTTTGATAAGGGATATAGTGCAGATTCTGTACATGTTGTAATAATTAAATAGCAACGTTGCCATGAGTAATATATACTTAAGTAAACATGAAAATATAATTTTTGTATTAAATTGTAGGGGAAGCTGGGCTTCCCCTGTAGTCTTAGAGCAATCTCCTCTGATACAGACTTCTCTCACAGATTTTTATTCAGAAGTGGTCTGTCTCTTCTAGAATGTGTAAACATTGACAGCTACAATCAAATTTCAAAAAGCATGTTACATGTTGGTATTATCAACCGCACATCCCATAATCCCCTCTGGCTTCACCCTCTCCAGGGTCACCCGGAGCTGGACAACCTGCGGAGGCGCTACTACCAGTGGCTGATGGAGAGCGGCCAGGAGGAGAAGGCTGGTGAGGTGAAGGAAGCAGAGGGGGACTTCCAGGGAGCAGTGAACCTATACCTGAATGCAGGGCTTCCAGCCAAGGCTGCCCGCCTGGCCATCAGCCACCCGGAGCTGAGCCCATCCAACGAGCGCATCGCAACCGCCCTCATCAAGGGAGAGTTCTACGAGAGGGTGGGCGCGCACACACACACACACACACACACACGCGCACACGCACACGCACACACACACACACACATAATTTCTTTATTGAACGTTGTTACTGTGGCCCGGTAGCCTTGTGATACCGTCCTGATCTCACAAGCTAGTTTGAGTATCAGTCTGGAACCGCTCAATTCAAAAGTATGTTACAGTGTATGTCGGTGCGAATGTATTTCAGTCAAACCTCCGAGCATACGATTGGACTTCCTACTTTTATCTCACCCAATCAGTGCTGGTGGAAACCGAAACGTCGCCGTCACTGAGCAGCAAATCAGAAGAGATAATCGCGGTGCAACTTAACATTGTCAGCTGCCCTGAACTTATTTTCTAGTCGTCTCTAGTTAGATGTGGGGTAAGTGTTGTGGCTTATATAGAACTGCAGTGTCGGAGACCAGACGTGGCTATGGCACTTTATGAGAGAACACATATGGGGACAATCTGTTAAAATCTGTTAAAAATTGGCTTCGAATGGAGGGTAGACATCTGCTGTGGACTTTGAATGTCTTGCCGCTGCCTTGCAACAGAACCTTACTGTCTTACTGTAGCTATACTACTTTTCTACCCAGCCTGTAATTACTAGCCTTAGAGGTTTATTTGGCGGCACTGTATTGACATTGAACCTAGCTGTGTTGTGGTGTTTTAATTAATGAATAATGAATGCATGAATCCCTACTAAGCCATTGGATTGGTTTAGAAATGTCTAAAACGGTTCACACACAATTTGTGTTGTCGCCTTCCGACATTTAAACAAATACAGTATAATATTACTGGCCCTGTGAGGCCACTTAGCATTAACAGACAATACCTTCTGTCTTGCTGGTAATAGTCAAAAACCATAGCTTTTGTGGCTATGACATAGAGGCTACGATAACAGCATTTCCTATGCAGCCTTGAAGGCATATCATATAATGTATATGCAAGTGTACATTAATATTGTTTGAATTATAATTTATTTAAGGATTTTTTTGCTTCCGTCTTTTTCTGACACTGTACATTTCAGGCTTTAGGTCTTGTTTTAGAAGGCACTGGCTCACAACCTTGTTTGTCTGTGGCTGCAACTGTACTCACTGTAACATTGGGACTGACTGGTTTTCCTTTCTTCTTTTTAAAAAGCTTAAGCTCTACTTGACCTATTTGATGCATTGGAGCTATTCTAAAACATAGCATAACTAGCCATTCTTTGAGATCTCCTTGTCTACCAATGTTGTGCTAAATAAAAGTGTTTTTGTGTTATAAAAAGTAGGGATGGCACCGATACGATACTGAGGTCGGAAATCGGTCCGATACTGACTTAAATAGCTGGATCGGTATCGGTGACAATTGGACAGTTGTAACTGATCCACGGGGCTGATCCAATTAAATAAATGTACATGCGTAGGTCTACTGTCAAGCATCAGCTATGTCTAACCTACCCAGGCCACACTATCAGCAGCAGGTTTATAAAATGCAGCCAAGTCCTAAAATAGAGATTGATTAATTTACTTTGCAACTTAAAACTTAATTTACCACTGGAATCGGATCGGTACTCGGTATCGGCCAATACCCAAAGTGCCGGTATCTGTATGGGTATCGGGACTGGAAAAACTGGATCGTGCCATCCCTAATAAAAAGCTATCCTGGCTCTGCTTTACTATTGCTGTAAAGTACATTTTCTTTTGCTGATATTAAAATCTGATCACATTAGCATTTTCACAGCAACCCTGCTGGCAGTCCAATCAGGGTGGGTTAGTAAAATGACATTGAAGTCAAGCGTGTTTCTAAATGGTGGTAGAGCTAGATGAGGTGATCAAAACAGTTGTAGCAACACCGATTGGTTAAACGCTGTACAGTAGTTTCGAAATTAACCATTAATTATCCTTCTTGGCGCAGACAATGACTGTTTACAATTACCAATGCTTTGCCAAACTATATTCACAAAATGAATATTGGGTCTGGTTACACCAGTCTAATAAAAAGTAAAATTTTCACTGTAAATGCTACTTTTTATTAACAGTTTAAAAATCTTTGTGTAGATTTTACATAGATTTCTAAACTGTTGATGAATAATGCGTCTTGGCTGCTGTTTACATTATAACACCTGTTACGATCAGAACTCTATCTGATGTCACATGTCATGATTGGGTGAGATAAAGATACAATAGTCCAATCATGTGTAAGGACATTTTGTAGAAATGTATTAGCACGGCCTTTATGACAAACGCTTTGTATTGAAGGGTTCCAGTCCAGATTGATACTTGCGGCAAAGTCAAATTGGAGCTTGCAAGAGAAAGCATGGTCTTGCGAGGCTAAGTTTTTTGGCTGTTGTTTTACAGATTGTTACTCTGGTACTTTATTAGCTAGCATTGTAAAACTCAAATCATCTCAAAGTCGTCCTTATAGAATCACATTTCCCAGCCTTCTTTATAAAACAAACACTTTTTAGTAACATAACCGGGCACTGCAATCGATCAGTGTCAAGATAACATTTGTCAGCTGCTCTCTAACCAACGGTTTCTTTTCTCATGCAGTTCTTCTCTGTCATACAGTACTGAGCCTGTCAGTGTGTGTGTGTGTGTGTGTGTGTGTGTGTGCATTCTCCTCTACTTGTCAGCTGTCTGAAAACACTTCCCTACAGCTTACAGCTTGACTTTTCCTCTTCTCCAAATGATCTCCATCCTCCTCTCCTCCATCTATAATTCCCAGACTCCTCTTTTCCCTTTATCTCTCTTTTCTCTCTCTCTCTCTCTCTCTCTCTCTCTCTCTCTCTCGATGTTTGAGCGAGGACTGTGACAAACAAGTGTTCTCTCTCATCTCTTGTTCTGTTCTACTATCTCTCCCTCCCTCTCACTCTCTCGCTCGCTCTCTCCATCCCTCACACTCTCGCTCTCCATCTGTCTGTACATCTCTGCGTCTCCCTCTCGAGCCATCTGTCTGAAAGGACTATTCTCCTCTACCTTACACCATCTGTGCTTGTTTGTGTGTTTGAGGTGGGAGACCAGCGGGGAAGGAAAGTAAGTTGCATGTTGAAAGTTTGAAGCCGTCTCTGTTGACTGTAAAGTATTTAGCATCCCTTTCCCCTCTTGCTACCCTCCCTTCTGTCCACCCCCCCCCCCCCACCCCCACCCCCACCCCCAGGCAGGAGACCTGTACGAGAAGATGGGAAACCACCAGAGGGCGCTGGAGTGTTATCGCAAAGGATGTGCCTACAGCAAAGGTATGCTGTTAGTAATCTGTATAAACAGATATCTGCAGGAATCTGTTGGCACCAGAATTTACTACCGAAAGCTGTCCTGGTTTGCGTTTGTAGTGCTTTTCTAGTTTGAGTGTTAACTAATCATGTCCATTTGGAGAACAAAAGAGGTGGAACACACTGGCAGAAATGCTAACGTTTGATATCGATTGCTTTTAATTTGCTTTTTATCTGCGTTCATATGCAGATATGTTTATTAACATTAGCCGAACTCAACTCCAACTCTATTCTCAAACGTAAAATCGGACTGTAAACAATGACCAGTGTACTTGGCCCGGAACTATAGTTTACCAGAAAAATTGCTCCTTGCTTCAAGAAGCTTACCCATCACCAGGCATTTAGCTGATAGGTTCCGAAATTGTGCTGCTGCCACTATACCATTTGAGTGGGCGGAGTCATAATGTATTGACTCCTAGTGATGAATGTTGAATAGACTGGTTGCTGTTTAACGGAACACTCTTATTATACTGTAGCTCCCCCAGAACCCCAAATAATTATACAGGGATTATATGTGTGTCATAACTCAAGCAAGCAGCGCCCGTTTTACTTGTCTTCACAATATATTCACTAATAATTAATACTAATAATAATAATAATGTAATTTCTCACTGTCGCATTGTTATTCTTGTTATAACTTGCTTCAGAAATAGGTTTTCCTTGAGGACAACAAAAAAAAACATGAAATAATTCTGGTCTTAATTTGAAATTTAAAGCTACAATCTTTACTTTTTCATATTTGCTTTCTTTCTTAATTATGGATTGAAGTAATTTAATATTGATTCAGCCTCCTGCTCATTAATTTTCAGCTCCAATTATAAGGAGCACAAAAGTAATGCATTTATGTAAAACAGTTCTTGCTGGAGAGGTTTGGAGAGCCAAACAGCAGAAAGATAAACCAGAAAGTTCAGTGTTGTACGCTAGCTGCAAACCGTCTCTAAAATGTATACAGCCCCAGCGCACAACACACACAAAGCTAAAGACGCTAAAGTTCCTCTCCCGCCGGCACTGTAGCGGTGGAGCTAGCCAGGCTAGCCTTCCCGCGGGACGTGGTGAAGCTAGAGGAAGCTTGGGGCGACTACCTGGTGCAGCAGAAGCAGATGGATGCTGCTATCAACCACTTCATTGAAGGAGGGTACGTATTATCTGGCGGGGGGGGGGGGGGGGCTGT
>JAOEGT010001493.1:0-11452 GCA_025447795.1 Speoplatyrhinus poulsoni
TCACACACACACACACTCTCTCTCTCTCTCTCGCTCTCTCTCTCTCTCTCTCACACACACACACACACACTCTCTCTCTCTCTCTACCACTCTCTCTCTCCCCATCACTCTCTCAGCATAGGTCTGGAGTCAGTGCCAGAAGACAATGCGGTCCATTGCTCCCCTCCTCTCCCATCTCTGGACCTAAAACCATGGTCTCCTAGCAACAGCAAATGGTGATACAGTCTAACCAAAGAAAAAAACAAAAAAGGGAATTATCTTAGCAACACTCAAATTATAAAAGTAACCCCCCCCAACCCCAACACACCCCCTCTTCCTTTTCTAACCACCTACTTCCTAACTTCCTTTTCTTACTCCCTACTTCCTACCTAACCCCTCTAGGAGTCTCGGTGTAATCTCTATAAAAATACAAGTGTCTTCTGCATTTTCATATGCAGAAGTATCTAGGCAGCGACATAAGATAATGGTACCAGATGCGCCACGGGTCCCATTTACAATAGAATAACACCTGACCTCCAGACCCGTAGAACAACACCTGAAGGCCTCCAGACCCCCTGAATAACACCTGGTGACCTCCAGACCCCCTGAATAACACCTGGTGACCTCCAGACCCCCTGAATAACACCTGAAGACCTCCAGACCCGTAGAATAACACCTGGTGAGCTCCAGACCCCCTGAGTAACACCTGAAGACCTCCAGACCCCCAGAATAACACCTGGTGACCTTCAGATCCCCAGAATAACACCTGGTGACCTTCAGACCCCCCGAATAACACCTGAAGACCTCCAGATCCCCAGAATAACACCTGGTGACCTTCAGACCCCCTGAGTAACACCTGAAGACCTCCAGACCCCCAGAATAACACCTGGTGACCTCGAGACCCATAGAATAACATCTTAAGACCTCCAGACCCCCTGAATAACACCTGGTGACCTCCAGCCACATAGAATAACACCTTAAGACCTCCAGACCCCCAGAATAACACCTGGTGACCTCCAGCCACATAGAATAACACCTTAAGACCTCCAGACCCCCTGAATAACACCTGAAGACCTCCAGACACGTAGAATAACACCTGAAGACCTCCAGACCCCCTGCTGGGTGGAGAGAGAGACAACATCCTTTGACAGCACACACACACAAACACACACAAACGCACAAACACGCACACTCACACTCACACTCACTCACATTCACTCACAAAGAGAGGCCATTAGGTAAAAGCCCAGTCCTGTGGAGACTCATTCATACAGGCAGCCTGCGGGAAGCCTGCTCTTAAAGAAGCTACGGTGGCAGCCTGGAGCCATGCAGTGAGGACCCACTGCATCTACAACACATGCTGCTGCTCCTGGTGGGGGAACCCTGCCATACAAACGCTCCACGCTCGCTGTGAGTGAACGTACCTGTGTGCTCACTGGGTCACAGTTAATATTGAGTTTAGCGCTCGGCGGGAGCATTTCCTCGTTGTCGTGACGGGCCTGTGCATGACGGACCTGTGCATGACTCATGGTGTAGTCGGGATTGTTTGTTACTAAGGCAGACTGTGCTGCCGTTGAGCACACCTGCCTGCTGCTTAACAGAACGTCACAGGACGGGGTCATTTGGCCTCGCAGCACCCCCTGCCTTTCCCCCCACCGGTGGCGATAAGCTATCTGACGCTGACGCGACCGCCAGATATGAAATATGCCTCCCAGAGGCGGCCGTCTCCACTCCCGTTTACCTGGGCTCCTCCGGCAGGATGCTTCAGCTTGATCGGTGGTGACAGGCTGGAAATGAGATGTACGGGGGAATCAAACCACACACGTTAGCGCAACACGTTCCGGCGCAAGAGAATGTCATTGTTATTCTGCGGGGATAGAAGACCGAGCCCCCACCTCAAAGCCCTTGAAAGCTTTGTTTTTCTCTCCACCTTTCCCTCCAGTTTTTATCTGCCCGATCCATATGGCTCCTGGTATAGCTCTGGCGTTCAGAGGGGGGTGCACATGCTTTAGAAGAGCTGTGCACCCCTCCAGTGCACGTGACACAATCCTGAACCAGGAACCAGGAGCGCTGCGCTCAGCTGAGGAAAACTACTGTGATGCTGTGTTTGATTAACATGCCTGCCTTGCTACAGGCACACAATTAAAAGGGCATAAACAAGGAATCCGGGTCAGAGAAACCGAGATATTTTACAAAACCGATGGCTGCAAGATCAAAACCCTTGCTACAACGGCGGGTGGTGCTAAAATACTGTCCAGCTTATTAATGGAGTACTTCACCCTAAAACAATAATGGCTGCATCAATTACTCACCCTCCACAGACTGGAATGCTGGAAGGAAAAGATAAGAGAAAGAAGAGATATTTTATATTGAGGTTGTTTTTCTTCCCTTAAGGCCAAAAGCCCTGCTGCAACGTCACTGATCCTGAGTTGCAGAGCCTTGGCCTGAGGTGTTGGCTTTCCCCAGGGTCCAGGGACAAAGATACAGTTCCTGATCGCACCTTTTTATTTATTTTTTATATTTTTTATATTTAACCTTTATTTAACCAGGCAAATGTCGCTGAGATTAAAATCTATTTTTCAGGAGAGACCTGGCCAAGAAGTATCTTAAAAAGCATACATGACATGAACAGTAGTTATACATACAATTATATGTACATAAAAGCCTCATTAGTTTACTGAGTACATCAAATAAACTTCTATTAACAACCACAATGTCCAATATTCCTTAGCTCCATATCTGATAGAATTGATAACAAGTTTTGAAGAACATTCAAGGCGGTGGGGACAGGAAACAAGATATGTTTAGCCCAATTCTGTACGGACACGAGGAACAGACAATTGCAGCAGATCCTTCAAACGTAATCCATAATGGCTTTACACTTGTAATTATAAAAGTAGGTAAGTTAGTATATAAATGCCCTATATGAAACATAACAAATGGGTACACCTTCGTAACACAAACAGCGGTGGGAAGGGTTAGGATGTGAATACCTGTTTATTGCTTCTTATCAACCTGATCCCATTGAAGGCATACTGTCTCTTACCTGTCTGTGTTTCTCACTGAATAACAACCTGATCCCATTAAAGCATATACTATAACGCCAGTGTTTCTGTTTTTAAAAGAGAAGGCATAATGACTGTGAATTAAATATAATTTGATCAAATTACAAGCGTCAATTGTTGATGTTGTGTCGTGAGCCAACTGAAGCAATTGCAATCCAAGTTGCTAAGACCTAGCTTTAGCTAACACTTGCAAAGGGCTTTTCTCAGTGGTGCAGTGAATCAATGTTAGGGACCATGCCGACTTGAAAGTGAGTTCTACCCACGGTGAACCCACAAACCTGCAACAATGATAAATGAATAACCCGTGGAAGTACCACACCCTGCAGTTCATAGAATAGCCACTTGACTTGAGGCTGCAAAAGGGAGTCCTGCCCATAGACTCCAATGTTAAAATGTCCAACTTTACAGGAAAAAGAAACATGTTTACAGCCTGGTTCAAAGATCTGTGTTGGTCTCTATAGCTAGTCTCCCTGTTTATAACCACTGTAGCAGGGGTGAATTTTGTATAACTTACCAGTTCAATCAATTGTCAGGGCCTGCTCACTTCCATATGCCTCGTCTACTAACGTGTTAGTGTCTGTTTTATGCGTAATTTTGTCGCACTTTGTGCCTAAAAACATGACTTTGTACAAACAGCACACACATGGCTAAAACGCTATTCTGCCTGCTGAAAAAACCCATCGCAAGTTGCTCTTTCCTATTTATGCATAATGCATTCATGGGAGGGTCGCGCAAGGAGAGAGTGATTACAATTCTGTTGAATTAATGAAAACTGCGGTGTAACGCAAGTCAGTTTTGCGATGAAAATTCTCCGACCGAAAAGCAGGTGTTATCCCAGTAAGCGTTTCTTTGAACCGGGGAAACAAGCGACGGCAAGATTAATCCAAGCAAGATGAATACACATGCCATGGAGAGACGTGCTGAAGGATTTTATTGCTTGTGTGATGTTAAAATAAATGTTTATGCCACTTCTTTCATTTAAATTATATAGGCTAGTCACCCACACACAATTATTTTGGGGTAGAATTACGCCCGTTATCTTCAGGTTTGAGATACATATAGACAAGACTATTTATAAATAGTTCTACTTCATGATTGTTACATTTCTCTGGGTCTGCTGTTCCATTGCAATTTACGGATATGGCTGGAGCATAGGCCAGACTACTCGCCGTGGCAACGCTACATTTAGAGGGCGGTGCCAAACGCAGATTACTTGATCAGTCGCAAATTGAGTACATCCAATTTAAAATGCGATGGCACAGCATGCGCTGCGGTCACATTTACCTTGCCCTCGCTAAAAAACTATTAAGTTGCTTGTATTGAAACAATAAAGTTGTTGTAAAGAAATTATACTTTTGTTCAGAAAGTTTTTCTATATGTGTTTTGATTTTCTGGATTGTAGTTAAATTTCTGAATAGTTTTCCATATAATAAAAATAAAGATATATGAATAATATTACGTAATAATGCAATAGTTAATCAATTAAAAGAAAAATGTGGTGATGAGATGATAAACTAGTGTAGAGATAGTACTGTTCTATGCCACTTTAACAAGTATACCTTTGTTGAGAGAGGTTTTCCCCTACAGGAGAATTAATACACTTCAAGAAATGGTTAAAGTCATACTGGATTTTTGTTAAACCCTTGGCTCTATACCTGACCTCAATATAAATCCATGCACACATTGATTTGCATATGTCAATGATCCAGGGACATCGTAAGGATTCTAACATCTAGGACCTAACTATGTATTCTCAGATGAGTGGAGAAGCCAAATCTTACTGGGAGCGCCAAAACCATCAATGTAATTACTGGGTTGGCGTGAACCATATTTGTTGCTGTTCCAGTGCCTGCGTTGCCACAATCATATTGCATGGTTATTACATAAGCACTGAGGGTATGGAAATGGTAATAACTGTCCTCTCATGCGGTGAATAACTTAACACAGACATCCCCATGTGTTCGGCACATTCGGTGTGGTGAATTCATTCAGTAGACGTTTTGACACCGCATAAACGCCTGACATCTGTCACACTGAAGAGGGATCTCTTTAGCTTCTAATTTGGCTCGCCACTATGTTTTTTCTCTTATATTTACCCCTCTCCTATTTTAGATGCAGCCTGTCTGCATCTCAGAGTGCCAATTTATGTCGCTAAGCTGCTCCTGTACCACATTGTTTTCCAAAACCGACCGTTTGTTTAACTTTTAATTGACAGCTGCGGTTGAGAATAGAACCGTTCAAACTGCGTGATATAGCCGGTTTCCCCATTTAAAAATACATTAAAGCATTAGGGGTGATGCTGTGCTGTTTGAGTGACGGCTTTGTCAGGCCAAGGATATGCGGATGCAGGCGGGACTACAGCAGAGGGGCTTCGCTGAGCACGTTCATTAAACTCAACGTGGCTTTAAAAATTACCTGTCCGTCAACATGTTAACTGGACCTGCAGGAATGGGCTCAAGTTGTCTGCAAACACGCACGCATGCACACACACGGAGCAGGACTTGGTGTGGCGGTTATCCCTAGTAGATGTCAGTAGAAACTCCCGTCCCGAGATAATTCTTCACACTGAGAGAACAGCGAGGCCATCAATCCTCCGACAGGAAAAGCCATTACACTAAACCTGATCCTAGACTCCACGTTTAAAGACATCAGAGCGGCAGAGCTTTGCCTCGGCATGTGCGTGTGCCTGCATGCTTGTGTGGGGGGCGAGTGTGCGTGCGTGCGTGTGTGTGTGTGTGTGTGTGTGTGTGTGTGTGTGTGTGTGTTCGTGCGTTAAGGCCAGCGCACGGTCTAGTTGACGGACAACATGTGTGTCTCTGCATATCATCAAGCGCCAGGGAAATGGACGCCAAAACAGAGAATACACTATAAGTCAGGTTTACTGTTAAGCTGGATCCGGTGGTTTATTGTCTTAGGTTGAACTATAGCTGTTAAAAGACACAACAACAGGAGCTTGGATGAAGGTCTCTGGTGTCACTGACAGCAAACAGACCTCGTTCTGGGACGCCTCTTTAACCCTATACTCTATACTCCTGATGTGGTGGTTGGACGTGGTGATAAAAGACTGCATTTTACGTAAAAACGCAGCTTGCGCTGTCCGTGGTCCTGAAATGAGTCTGCGTGGTTATCGGTGATATATCGCAACTCACACATAGAGAAGAGAGGTCACAAAAGTCATGGCCAGTGTAAACAACTAAATTACACGTACACGACAACACTCCTTTTCTGCGTTACTACATCTGCCATTAAAATGTATTGAGTATAGCATCTTAATATCTTTACCTTTAGGCTACATAGGCTCTCTACTATTGTCTCACCGCGCTCTCTCTCTCTCCCTCACACACAAGCCACATGCACTGGCGCACGCACAAGCGCGCACACTTTCTCTCCACCCTCTCCTTACCCGTGTCCCTCGGCAGAGGAGCGTGTTCTCCTGTCTGTCAGCATGTCTTCATACCGGCGGCGAGCGGCTGGAACGGACCGACTAGCGCAACGAGACGACCACGAGAGCGCGAACGCAGGTGAGCGGTCCCGTTCGACATCTGTTGCGTAAAGTGCGTTTAACGCGAGAAACCAAGTTGTTGCGCTTAAAAGCAGCTATGTGGCAATCCAGTAAATGTGTGAGAAGGTGAAAGTGTCTTTACAGAAGCTTTCCAGACACAGGCAGTTTAGAAATAGGCATTTCTGAAGCCAACGTGAAAGCAGTCCGTTAGAAGATCTTTGAGAATCAATGGTATCTGTTGTGATCGTTGTCTGCATCCACGCGTCCGGTGGATGAAACACTTGAAGGAGATACTGTAGATTACGGTATGTGCGCTTTGTACCCGCCACATGCACATGTATGTATATATGTATATGTGCCGTTGCGTCGTCTAACCCACCAGAGCGCTACATTTACGATACACCAAATACTTCGTTTATTCGGGTTTCACGTTAGATTTTTTTTTATCTTAGTAAAATGTATCCACACGCGCAATGGTAGCCCTGTCCGCGGCCATGCCTTAATAACTTTAATGTTAATATGTGCACCAACGTGCCACGCGCGCTGCATATATGTTGGGGTCTCATAAATAATTTCAACACAGGCGACGGTTGATGCATAAATCCCGTTACACCATTTATCCTGATTCAATTCATATCTGCCACTAAACAGATCCACCGAGACATTATATTTTGTCTGTTTCTCCTTTAGAATCTCTCTTGAACACAGAACAGTGGTTTAATTTGCTGCTTGCGGATTGATTCAAAGAAAAAATCCGCTTTCACGTTAGTATTGACAGTGACGGCGATGTGGCTAACAGGTTTTCTCTCATTTAGCCTGTTTCAGCATGTGGCACTCTTTTATTTCACGTTTTATTTCAAACGAAGAGTTTATATAATATGTCAAATTAGAGTAATCCTTCTCATTAGATAACGGGAGTTTGATCTGCAGTCTCTCTGTGCGTAAAAGCGCGCATGAAACTACATCTACAGTACGTATAAACACATTGAATGGGACTTCGACTGCTGTAAACAGAACGTGAACGATTGCTTTTCATTGCAGAATAACTGAATATGAATTGCATGTATAGATCATGTTTTGTCACTAACTGTCAGTCTTGAAATCATGGGACACATATGATAGCATATCTGTGAATATCATGAATCTATTAGATCTAATCTATTCATCAATATCTATGGCTGTTTTGACCACCGATTGTCAACTCTCTCGACTTATAACTTTTTTTTTTTTTTTTTGCGTGTCGTTTGTAATGGGCAACATGGCTTTGTAACCTGACTTTATTTCATGTAGTTGTTTCCATTAATTGGTTTTTATAGAAAACACAAGCCTCCTGACCTGCAGTCTGCTGCTCTTGCTTTGTCTCAGACTAATGCATTCTCTGAGGGAGAAATCTTAATTCTTGCCAAAAATGAGAGCTTTGTGTAGTTTCTCCCAGGACTGTCTTAACTATCACAGGGATTGCCTATATGCATTAACACAAAACATAAAGGCATATTAAATCATTTTAGTGTTGTTACAGAGCCTCTACTGAATAAACAGGCATACTTTACCTATAAGAACTGCAATATCAGAATTGCGGAAACTCTCTAAACTTTATTATACAGATGTAGTCCAGTCATTTAGAGCACACACGTTTCACTTTGTGAGTTCCAGCACACTGTTAGGCGGTACAGACTGTATTATACATAGTTTTCCAGCTCAAATTCAGGGGAATGTTCTGGAGAACATTTGTTCCCATTTAATAACGTCTCTCTACTCTACCGTAGGTATTCCCCCAGTACAGCTGCTTAGTTATACACTGGCTCCATGTTGATTTCTGTTGTCCTGCTGAAGCCTTTACCGAGGCAAGGTCTGTATCTCTCGTGCACGGCCTGCTCTGATTCTATCGATTGTACATTAGGAAAGCAGATATTATAGAGCATGCTGTTTTTTGTAACCAGACGCGGTGATGGGTTTGATTATACACGGCCTTGTGTATCGATCGGATTATTGTTTTGTTCGGACAGTTATTACGCGTGGATTGAGGATGACTGTGTGTGTGTGTGTGTGTGTGTGCGTGCGTGAATGCTGACGTGTTCTGCAGTCAGGACAATATCACATTGTGTTGGAGACGTGTGTTTCTACACCTCACATCATGTTTGCTTCCAAACAAACACATCCAACAATCATCGGACTTGTCTTTACACTTTCACCAATGTTGACAAGTTTTGATATTTAATAGCTAATCTTTATACAGGTTGAGATGTAATAATTAATTAGAAAAAAAAGTCAAATTGTATGGAAATACCTATTTAAATTATAACAATATGCAGTAAGCCTAATTCAAGCCAATATTTACCTTTTATGCATTATACCATCCCTGCAAATGTCATTTTAGTTATTGCCATTATATATTGTTAAACTTGAGGCAGAGTCAGCCTTTCAAAATGCAATGCAATTAGAACCAGACTGTGAATTATGCGTATGTCATTGTGCCATTCAAACGACAGCCCTGACAAGCATAATTGTTCAATTAACAATCAGACAAATGAAAAGGCGTGCTGCTATCTCTGGAGAAAGGTCTAGAAGAGGAGAAAGACTGTGTTATATGGGGAGTAAAATGTATCGCTAATGAGATTTGTGCGACCTTGGCCGACCCCGGTTCATGTGTTTGGCCTGACACAAGGTTAGGTTGGCCATAAAGCAGCACCAGCTCAAACCCTCACTGCAGTAAACTATTGTACAACATCATTAACCACTGGCACGCTCTCCCATTGCAACCAAAGCAACTGCATTGATCTGGTCCATTCAGGGTCCACAGTCTTTTTTGTCCGGGAGAAACGGTGCCGCTACTCACCCGGAACATGTGGTTGGAAGCCACGCGAACCAATAAAGCAATGACGGTGGACGGAGGTCACCAGGAGACAAGTTAATCATCACTAGGCCAGATGTGTATATAAAATTGATATACACGTCTGGCCTATTGAGGCCAGACTATCTTTACATTTACATGTCTAGTTACAATTAATATTATCAATAGTAACTAGACATATATATGAAAAAATAACCATAACTCGACAAGTTGGGGGGATGGGAGGGAGTTACGTGCACGACCCATTTAGGGATGAAGAGGTTAAGAGTATACAGCGTGTCTTACATTCGCCTACATCACAACAGTGTGGTGATAACGCTGCAAGCCAACGCCACACGCAGGAGATAGCCCATGAACAAACAGCAGAGCAGCTCTGTGTTGGCTCGGAGGGTGTTTTGGTTCCGGGCTAAATTTAGCCGGCAGGGTGCCTGCTGCTGCTTCCACGAACGCTAGCACCCTCTGAGCACCTGGAGCGCCCGTGTGCACGGAGCGCCCATGTGCACGGTAGCTGCCGAGGAGCTGGCGTACGCAGAAAGGAATGTCTAATTAACACGCTTTCAATTGCAGAAGGCTCCGCGCCCCCGCTACTCTAATCACCGTCTTTTTTTAATCGTTACGCATTTTATTTCCTTCTTACGCAATTAAAATGGTATTTTTACTGAGTGTGTGTGTGTGTGTGTGTGTGTGTGTGTGTGTGGCAGGGGGCTGATTGTAAGAAGGAACCATTGGCTGCCTCTGAAGCAGCAGTTTTGAGAGAGCAGAACCACAAGACTGGTGGTTCTGATGTGTGCTTGTGTGTGTGTGTGTGTGTGTGTGTGTGTGTGTGTGTGTGTGTGTGTGTTCATTGAGTTCTGCAGTAAGCCTGAGCGGCTGCATTAGAACAATAACTACGTGTTTGATGCAGTGCAAGATTGCAGAGCCACAGCACATGTTGTGTAGAAGAAGCTGGAGTCTAATGAGCTGTTCTATTATTATTAGTGGGAGAGTTACTTTAAAATGTGACTCCTACATTACAGGGTTATTTGCTTTATAGAAATGTTGTGTTCGATAGGGGTGCAATTCCTGTGTAAGCATGCCAATGATATAGCTGCTTTGGCAGGTATCAAAGCGGAAACCATGCACTAACAGGCGCTATCGCTTCCACATAATGTCCTCGTAGAAGATTTAATGCACAAATGTATCTTCACACCCTTAAAAGGTCCCATGTGTGAAGTAAACCTTACTTAGCAGTGTGCCTACATGCTAGCAATAGAGCACCTGTACAAAGCTTGCAGGGGTAGCTCTCCAAACAAGACAATGGCTGCGTTTTCATACACACAATATTCCAGTCTTCCTACTAGGCTGTTTACATGTCTGTTTAAAAAGAATATCCCACTAACATGTTAGTTTACATGTTAGTGGGATATTCATTTGAAGCAGAACTAACATGTAAACTAACATGTTAGTTTACATGTTAGTGGGATATTCATTTTAACCAGATATGTAAACATTTAGGAATATTGCCACAGTCTGAGTATTAGTGGAATACTAGCGTGCATGTACTGTAAACGTATGACGTATGTTTGCATGCACAAAACATTCCGGTATAATATTCTTTCTAAACAGTTTACATGGATAATGACAAATAGTCCACTAATATTTTCTGTTTACATGCAGTCACGCATACTGAGATTAACGTAGAAGGCCCCCTTGATGTACATCCTATATGGCTATGCTCTATACTGTAAATAACGCAAAAAACAGTAGATATCCGTCTTTGGTAATGATTCAAGGCCCATCTATGCTTCTGCGTCGCACCTACATGTAGCCTACGGCGTTAGCTACGGGCGTGACTTACGCCATCGTGATGACATCGCCATGTCTTGTTATGCGGCAGAATTAGAACACAAATTTAGTGTTAACGTTTTAAAATTAGCATGTACAAATTTTAAAGGTCTCTTAGTTACATCAACATATATCATAGAAAACTATCTGTGCTGACACAAAATTGTATTTTAAAAGACCGTTTTTGTGTTTGAACAACAAGGACATCCCATAGAGACCCCCTATCTTGAC
>JAOEGT010001504.1:0-11452 GCA_025447795.1 Speoplatyrhinus poulsoni
AGGAAGGGAGGTTGAATCTCTCACACACACACACGCATGCATACATACATGCATGCACACACACATGCACACACACGCGCACCCCCCCCCCACACACACACACATACAAAAACGATAACTAACTTAAATAAAATTAAATTAAATACAATAAAATTATAGAGTAAATGTTAGTTTTCATCTTTCCGAAATTGTATGATATTTTGTTGAGTTTTTGTTAGTATTACCTTTTCTGAACTTAACAAATAACCCATATTACAAAAGACTAAAACTAAGTATTTTCACAAAATAGAAACTAAATTAAACTAGCAAATCCACATTAAAACATTTATTAAAACTAAACTGAATTTGAAATCAAAAAGTCAAAACGAAATAAAAATAAAAACTAATGAAAAGTGCAAAACTATAATAACCTTGGCATACGCACACACCACACACACACACACACACACACTCACCGACTCCTCGCGGCCAGGTTTGAGGGGCCTAAAGCTCCAGGAGACGACGAGGGCGGAGGGGTTGGTGGGGACGGAGCTGTCGAAGGTGCACCTCAGGCGAACATCTGTCCCATTGACGGCCTCCACCTCGCCTGATGTGTAGACACGCATCGCAAAGACACCTGCCCACAACAACACACAGTACACACGCCTAGTTACTGTACTGGTGGAGAGACAGTACATGTACATGTACATGTAGTACAGTTACAGTACATTACAGTAGAGTAGTAAATGTAGTACAGTTACAGTACATTACAGTACTGTAGTACAGTACAACACACCATCTGGGTATACCTATCTATTGTGTGTGTCTGTGTGTGCGTGAGTGTGTGTGTGTGTGCGTGTGCGTGTGCGTGTGGGTGTGGGTGTGCGTGAGTGTGCGTGTGCATGAGTGTGTGTGTGTGTGGGTGTGTGCGGTGTACTCTATGACCCTCCTGCCTACACTCTGAAAGCATAAATCTAAACTATCGACTTAAATTGTTTACATTACGTGCTGAGACCCACAACACAACTCTGGCGGTGACAGGAGGACTATTGATCTGAGCTCAGTTACCAGCTCTGGTTAAAGCAG
Organism: Speoplatyrhinus poulsoni; assembly: GCA_025447795.1. NCBI lineage: Eukaryota > Metazoa > Chordata > Actinopteri > Percopsiformes > Amblyopsidae > Speoplatyrhinus > Speoplatyrhinus poulsoni. The sequence goes on from JAOEGT010001504.1 coordinate 1,066, forward strand.
CACTCTCATAAGATACTAGAGAATGGGCTGGGAAATACACAAGGATAACAGAGTCTTACATAGAGCGATGTAATAGACGTGGATGGGGATTTACTGTAAGGGAATGGTAGAGAAAAGAGGTAGCATATATTGCAATCAATTTGAGCCTTCCATGTAATGATGGATTGCGCGCTCACAATGGATTCAGTGATGTGATGCACCTCTCACACGCACACACACACACACACACATGCACAGGTAGGTGTGCACGTGTGTGGTACATGTCTAGCAGCAAAACCACATTAAATCCGTGAACAGTTAATTATGTCTGCATCTCTCCAGGATTTCTGTTATATGTATTGAGGCAGATCAGATCAGGTAATGTGTAGTCTGGTGCAGCTGCTGTTTTAGCAGCAGGTTAGCATCTACTTAGTCTCGCAGAGCCAACCTTTACTTACGTAAGGTCTGGGACAGAGCGCTGGCTAACTGCGTCAGTACCCGCCTACTACTAAGCATGGTGTTTTTGATTGACAGACACGTTGACCAACTACGTAAGTCGGACCAAGTCGAACGTTAAACATACAATGAGGAATTTAATTGAATTAATTAAACACGACTCCTGCTGTTTACAGGTCTGGCAAATCTGTCAAATTAGTAGGCTATGGTTACTGCTTACAATGAATGTTTAATTTTAAAAGAGTAAATAAGCAGTGCACTAGCGTCGCACCAGATACATACTTGTGAGTGACAATGCTATCAGCCAATGGAAATCGACAGTAGTACTTCCAAGTCCAAGAGTCCTGTGTCGAGTATCAGACGTTCAGCTTATGTGACGCTTATGTGCTTATGTGACGTAGTGCTAATGAACGGAAGAGGCTGAGACTAACATCTACCTGCACAGGGGTGAACACGCATATACGTATGTGTGTATGTGTGTACATGCAGGCAGGCAGCCTTATAATCCATTCCAAATGATCAAGAACACACTTTACATCGTAGAGACTGAGTGCCGTGCACAGCCTTATTCAAGTATTAACATCTGCGTGCAGAGCCCCATTGGATTGGCGACAGGGACTTGACTCAATGACACTTCAACGCTAGCACACGCTACATAAGGGCCCTCAAAGACTTCATAACAGCTCCTCCCATCAGCCTAGCTTACCTTCAAGTGTTCCCTGGCCATCTACATGCTGGAGAAGACACATTACCCCATTGCTCACTCTATGTGATGGTCAGATTTATGGTCAGACTTATTTGACCCCTTTGGCCCACGTTCACTTTCTACAGCTTGACTAGCATCTAAGGAATGACAAAGAAACCCCGCTGGAGTTGTACATGGCAGAGGTTCAAACTGACTGGCCATATGAGACCACTGGTACTAAGGGGAAATAAACTGGAAAATCTGAAACCACCCTGTTCTATCTTTGAACAAGGGAAGTTCACTGGGCTTGACTAGTCAAGTTCGACTCCTTATCGGACAAGAGAGGATTTCCTGAAGCTGGGATGGAGGGGTGGGGCCCCAGCCCGGGTTCAAAGTGTTTTGTCACTGCAGACTGGCTTATCTCTGACTTCTGACTTCTAACAGAGCTATCACAGCAATGTTCTTTATGAGTTGTCGTCTCACTTCACAGTATTTGGGATAAATAACACCCAGTTCTCCAAAACCAAGTGTAGAATGCATTGTACTGTATGTGATTTATTTGTCTGTAAATGACAAATAAGTATACATGAGTACATCCTCCTGTAAAGTAGTTTATTTAACACGTTACTGTTCCAAACAAAAGAAACGGCACATAGCCCACAGTGTGCCAGTTTATCCATTTCTATAAGGAAGAAACGTGACATTGACATCATGACTTCTCATTTAACCTTTTTATTTTTTCCCAGCTCAACTATTAACATAATATTACATTAGGTGTTACTAAACCAATTTAAAATACCAAAATAATGTGTTTCCTCTGTTAGGAAGATGAAAGGTTAATTAATGTATTTTCAGAGGCAGGGGGAAAGTAATTGGCACTGAAAGCTCTGCATACTGAAGCATTTTACATGACTGTAAAATACAATGCTGGCATTGACATTTAGATGGTTATCAACCCACGCTAACCATGGAGGGTGCATATCCGTTATTATTAAAGTTGAGGGCAGCGATTGTAGAAAAAATATACTTTCGGTCAAATTTCTCCTCACGGACCGGTAACTAGCCATTCGCTATGGGTATAAAGACCTGCTGGTCTGGGTCCTAAAGAGAGTGGCCACCATCAAGACCACAAGAGAACTATAGTGTGTTTATACCGTCCTGGGTCTGTAAATGTGAACACAAACATAGTGGTGCAGATCACACTATCCCAGCCGGGGGAGCAGAGCTTCTGAGGGAGCACCCTATGGCAGCGTTTACAAATGTATGCACTTACTGTAAAGGTAGGTTCATAATTGAACACCTCTCCTTTCAGTGTGACAGGGCAGCCTTTCCAAATCCTGGAAACCCACTGCCCCAAACAGTATGGAACCATAGAACTATATACTGTATATGGGACCATATAACTATATACTGTATATGGGACCATAGAACTATATACTCTATATGGGACTATATAACTATATACTGTATATGAGACCATATAACTATATACTGTATATGGGACTATATAACTATATACTGTATATGGGACTATATAACTGTATACTGTATATTGGACTATATAACTATATACTGTATATGGGACCATATAACTGTATACTTTATATGGGACTATATAACTGTATACTGTATATGGGACTATATAACTATATACTGTATATGAGACCATAGAACTATATACTGTATATGGGACCATATAACTGTATACTGTATATGGGACCATATAACTATATACTGTATATGGGACTATATAACTATATACTGTATATGGGACCATAGAACTAAATACTGTATATGGGACCATATAACTATATACTGTATATGGGACTATATAACTATATACTGTATATGGGACCATAGAGCTATATACTGTATATGGGACCATATAACTATATACTGTATATGGGACCATAGAATTATATACTGTATATGGGACACAACACAAACAGTAAAACAGGACAAACTGTATGTTTTCTATTCTTTCAAATTAATTTGTAGAAGTTTAATAACAACCCATTAATTAGTTAAAATATCAAAAACCTTTCTCCAGCATTGCGACCCCATCTTTACAGCAAGTGTGTAAATACTGTATCAGAACATTGCCCTTTAACATTAATAACCAGCATTCTCGAGAAACATATAGGAGGCTATTGATGTGCACTTCATTTGTTAATTGGTTTGTCCATACATCTACTGTAAATCAGCCAGTCTCCTCTTGTAAAGTCAGTCCTTACTGTTGTTTATGTCTGAATGTCCTGTCTGGCTCTGGTCAGAACTGGCCACACCACACCCAGTATCCATGACAGAGAGCCTCCATGGCTTATTATGATGGATCTATGTAGCATACAGAGGAAGCAAGGCAAGGCACCCTCTGTCTCAGCAGAGAATAAAAAGAGAATAAAATAAATTAGAACAAAATATAAGTGGCCCCTGCAATATACTGTAAAGTGCCTTCAAAAGCATTAACATTTCAGATTTCATGTCAATGTGTATCTGAGATTTAGCAGCGTTGGCACCAGCCCATAACTGATACAGTATTACACAATATAGTGAACTGGCTGAACATTTTAGTTACTGAATTCTACATGTCAGCATGTTATTTCCACATATCTTTACTGTTATGATGTTTGTACCCCTTTAAGAGGATGTGTATTTTCTTGGATTATACGAGAGGAGAAGGAACACTGTAGGAAGAATCGACCAACCAGCACGACTCTCAAGAATCAGGAAATTGGCTTCATCACGTTAGATTCCAGATAGCGTGTTCGTGCCTTTCCCCTCTTCATTATGACACAGAAACAGAGGGACCACCGGAGGAAACGTGACTCCTTTGGAAGATCCACTTGGCCTGAGACTCCAGCGCACTAACAGCTGCAGGCCACAAAGAGCCTGTTCTCTCCTCTCCTCTGCGAGGCAGAGGTTTCACTCACCTAGGTTACTATTTACAGGGCTCTTCTTTCATGGAGAAATTTATGAAGAAGTTGTAGGGGGTGTTGACTAGTATAATTGTGTTTCCAGAGACAGAGAGGCAAGAACAACTTCAGCCCCCCCTTATTTCTCTGCTCTCTGTGGGATACACCTTTTGTACACACACACACACGCACACACGCACACACGCGCACACACGCACACAACGCAACAGATGCTTATACTTCCCATTGTAATTCATCTGCTGGTGGAGTCCGGGGGCAGTGTGTTGTGGGTGGGAAAGGATAAGAGTTTAATCCATCAAACCTCTCCAACTCCTATCGCACAGCTGACTCAACAACTTCCCCCTGGATTACTGGCTTACTGGGCTAGGGATGGGGTGGGGTGGAGAACATGCTTTGAATACTTTGAGCTGCGTTACAAAACAACACAGAGCCATCCACTGGACTGACGTTCTAATGTCTAATTGACATGTAGTCAATCACAGAAGGTCAGCCTTCATCATCAACCTTCGATGCAACTCTCCCTCCTCTTTTTTGCGTGCACACGCACACGCGCACGCACACACACACACACACGCACACATACATACAGGCACACACACGCACACGCACGTGTACCAGTGTGCTCTTAATTAACATAAGAAAAAAATCATAATTATGTAGATGTTTTATCAGTTTAAATTTTTTCCTAAAATTGCTACCGAAGAAGGGCGCACTTTCATCATGTCTGTAAACCGAAAGAAATAAAAAAGTCACAGCACTTTTAAAATTAACTTTATATAGAGTTTAAATGGATGATTATGATGACTGTTGGTTTGAAGTTACCATGCAAACGTGTCATAGGTGAACAAGCAGCCCATAGCTGAATACAAGTCTAATCAGCCACATTAACTCAAAACACCTGTGTAAACCGGGACTTCAACAATTAATATATAATATAATTATATTTTATATATATATTAAATTATATAACATTTATAACATAACCTATTTGAAAAACCTCCATCTGGCTTCCGCACTGCCCACATCACAGAGACAGCACTGGTTAGAGTCACAAACGACCTAAGAATGGCAGCCGATGCTGGCTCACCATCCATTCTCATACTCCTTGATCTGTATGCTGCACTGGACACTGTGGACCACGGCATACTCCTAAACCAGCTACCTCACACTACTGGACTCACCAGTACTGTTTTGAACTGGTTTTAACCTCACTGACAGGACAGAGTACATTTCACTTGAAAATGCAAGGTCCCGGTCACACACAGTCACCTGTGGGGTCCCGCAGGGATCCGTCATTGGCCGCTTTCTCTTCATCACCTACATCCTCCCACTTGGCCATGTCATTAGCCGCCATGGAGTTTCATTTCATTGCTATGCCGACGACACACAACTCTACATGAAATGTGATACACACCCTTCTGCAGTTTCGCCAGCATCACCATCACCTTCCATTATTACCGCCTGTCTGGAGGATATACAGGCGTGGATGAAACACAACTTCCTCCAGCTGAACACCTCTGAACCTGAGGTTATTCTTATTGGCACCTCACAACAAACTCCGACATCCTCTATAACTGGTATTACGGTTCCTGACCATGTCATTTGCCTCTCTTCAACAGTCACCAACCTTGGTGTAAGATTTGACTCACAACTCACCTTTGACGCTCATATCAAACACCTTTGCAAGATCTCCTTCAGGAATATTTAGCAAAACTCCGTTCCACACTCACCTTAGCTGATGCTGAAAAACTTGTTCACGCTTTTGTCTCCTCGAGAATGGACTACTGTAACGCTCTTCTCATCGGGAAGAACAGCGCTGCAAGGATCCTCATGAGAGTGAGAAAGTATGACCATAACACACCCCTTCTCCATGCACTTCATTGGCTTCCCGTCTCCGCCAGGATTGAATACAAGGTCTCCCTCCTCACCCACCAGTGCATCTATGCACTGGTGGGAGGCCAAAGGCGATTGGAGCAGTGACAGACATTCACTATTTATCTCAGAGTCCTAACTGCAATCATCACATTTATGTTCATCCATTAGGCTACTTAAGTCCAGGACGTTATTATGTAGTCTCCTGCTGTTTCCCATGTGGCTAACTGTTATTAGTGCTCTCCAGGTCATGATGTATGGACACAGTCCAGACCACTGTACACTGTGTATTGGCTTCGACAGACACGTTCAATCAATATACTGTATTCCACTTAGCAAATATTAATTCAAGGTTAAACTGCCTGCATGAATTGCTGAATTAATTTGCAAAATGAGGACACAATCAATTTAATATTACAACCGTTTAAAATTATCTAATATCAATGATGCATTTATGACATTCATCATTAAATCAACAAATGGCTTTTGTTGTGCCACTGCACTGTGCCAGCCTGCAAAGTTGTAGTATGCCTCACTGACATTCAGTATCCTGGATAACCTTTGTGCGGGAAACAACAGGCGGTCCAACAGCTCACTGCGATGGGCACAAGGCATGGAAAGACACGGTCGGGCATAACACCAGCAGCATGAGACACAGAGACACATTAAACACAGGAAACGAAATAATGTTGCAAACAACCAGCAAACAATGCGAACACACCGTGACGCCGACAATTATGGAAACTGTATGCCGCGTTATCTTGTGAATGTATCGGCTCAGGAATGCCATGCCGACCCGTTAATCAATACCCCACTTCCCAATGACGCGCAAGGACACACATAGAGTTGGGTTCAGTTAGTAGGCTATAGTATAGTAGTGAAATGGCTCTCCATATGGTTCCCAATAACGATTGTATTCATACTATTGTTAGGATATAATAGGCCTAATATTTATTTAAGTTAAATACTTTATAAGGAATATTTCATAGACTATATTTTAATATTTCTGCAGTTATACGTTGTGATGTAGTGTATAGTATTCAGTGAATACATAACTATATAGGCTATACCTACTTGTGTTTAAGACATGCAAACAGAACATAATTTGGATTCCCTCAGTCAGATTCATTATTATTCTACCTGTAACCTGCGCTCTCACCTGAAGCAGCGAATCCCGCGGACAGGACTGCAAGGAAAACGAACAATTTTACGCACATCGCAGGGTCGCAGAATGCACGGTGTCCTTGAGAAGTCTTTCAATACTTAATCCTGTCTCGTTATATAACAGATTTCCGGGAAAATACACCTACATCAATGGAGGAGAAACTCCAAAATGAGATGACGAGTCATTCCTTTCATACAGACATAGTAAAATGTGCTGCTGTTCTCTGATATTGCCCTCCCACCGGCCGTTTCACATGCATTTATTTGCCTTCTTTTCAACTGGTGTATCCTACTTGTTAGAGCCTACTTGATGAACACACCAGCTGGGTGAACCTAAATAAATAGTGATATAGGCCTTTAAATATACATTTTAGTTTAAGATGGTATACGGTCTGGTTTTCAATCTGGTTGTAGTGTCGATTAAAATGGTATTAATGTATTATACTAGCATATAATGTATTAAATATTGTGACAATACATTAGACCCAATGCTTTCTGATGTGGTAGATGTTATTATTGTTAAACCTTCCCATTTTATCACAAAGAAGGTGCGAGAGAGAGCCTACTGAGATAGTCTACTGTACTGTCTACCGACCTTATTATTGTAACAGCATGGCAACTGATCATTAATGATTTGAACCACTTGGGGGCAGAACCGTACTTTCATGCACATCATAAAATAACAGGAAATCTGTTTTATCATAGCTTCAACATAATGTCATGAAATTCTAACAAATAGAAGAGTTTGAAAACAAAACTCGGTATAACATATCTTATTGTTGTTGAGTATACTATCTAGACCGCATTGGGTTTATGGAATATTGAATAAAGGTGCCCTGATAAGTTTCCTGTGTTCTTGTGCTGTTGTGTTGTGGGGAGAGAGAGGAAGAGACAGAGTAAACTGAGGAGAGTGAAAGAGAGAAACCTGCGTGGTCTGCACACGGACACGCTCAGTTCCATGTTAGATAGAACCATTTATACATTTTACACATAGCCTGATGTTCTTGTAAATAAGAACTAACATGGACAATAGAAGTATGTGTGGCGTGTTTGTGGTCTTCTGCCTGCTTATGATCACAGTGAAGGGTGAGGATATATTATATTATTTTATTTTATATGAATTAATACTGTATGCTGTCTCTTAATATAATATCTCATCTAGATTCAGGCAAATACTTTTCATTATGTAAATAACATGTATTTGAATATCTCAAGAACAACATTTCCATTTCCTTTTCTTTAGTTCTACAGTGCCTTTCGTAAACATGGTTTATATAAAGCAGGGTTAAGAAAGGCATATAAAACATAGTTTTACTTATGTATTTCATTTATTGCTGGCTAATACTGTATACGCCTATTGGACGACGAGTATTATTAATATGAGCTATAAACAACCATCATTGAGATATTATCATTATAATTATTAAAGTATGTTTAATAAACAACTCATCAATATGTTTACAACATGAATGTATGGCTCGGCTATATACAGTATGATACCAAATATCCCTCAGTCTATCAGATCCATCCAGACTCTACTATGTCAAGCACCATGCCACCAGAAAGGTAGGTTACAATTCAGTATAGCGTGTTGAAATGGTGTCTTCTTTGTTTCTGCTCCAGGGGGTGAACCAAGTGTGTCCTTTAACGGGACATACTTTACAATGACCTGTCCAGATAGTAAGAGCGTCACATGGTCAAAAGGAGAACAAGAGGAAGCTGGAGAGACTATGCAAACACTTACCAAGAAATATGATGATAATGATAATTATTACTACTGTACATATATAAACAGTGAAGGAACTAAGAAAATGCAATTCTTTGTCAAGGCAAAGGGTAAGTAAGGAATGTTTGCATTGCAATAGGATACTTCTTATTGTAGTTCTACATGCATGTTCCTGCCATAACTATTGTACTCCATGTGGCAGTGTGTGATAACTGTGTGGAGCTGGATGGGACCACTGCTGCAGCAGCCCTGGCTGCAGACATAGCTGTGACAGGCTTAGTCATAGTGGTGATCTATAAGTGTGCAAAGAAACGGGCCTCTGCTGGACTTACACCTAAAGGTAAACATACGCTCACACCCAAACCACTGTTAATATAGACACCTCCATTCTATAAAACGGTCAGATTAAAATATGTGTGGAAAAATTTCATGTTAATGTATTTAATGCTTACATCCATTTGAACCCCTTACGTAATAGGCAAACTATGTAATCTTTCAGTCCTTTCAGTTATTTTATATTTATCCTTTAGAGAGCAAATGCAGCAAAGCTCTTATTTGTCATCACTGTTATATACCAAATAGGGAATACCATTGTAACATGTCTTCACCTACAGGGACCCCTAAACCCAAAGGGCATGCAGCTCCCCCTATCCCTTCTCCTGACTATGAGGTAAGTAGGGACATACTGTGCTGTACCACTTCTAACCAGGCTTGCCATGCACTCAAATGGAATAAGGGTCATTTTAACAGATAACAAAAATAAGCACTGTTGTGAATACGTTTCACCATCATCGTTTTAAGGCTTGAACACTGCAATTGTTGTAGTAAGTAATATGAACCATCTTAGTACAGCACTTTATATAAATGTACTTCAATTTACTGTAATCTAGATATTAACAATTTATAAACAGGGATGGGGGGGGTGTTACCATACCATGAGTTAGTAAAGGCAGCTATATCTAATTTTGCAGCAGTGTTATATTTTTCTGGTAAATGTTATTATAAAACCCATTTGTATTGTATTTGCACAGCAACTGAACACTCGCACGCGGTCTCAGGATACGTATTCTGCTGTTAACAGGATGGGATGAAGACTTTACTGTAATTTTGGCACAGTGTATGTGCTAACACAGACATTCACACAAACATGAGCATGTTGACCTTTGCTTTTGTCTCAAAGGATTTACTTTACATCTTAATACTTTACATTATTTCGGTTTGTAAATTCCAACAGTGCTTTTGTTAACAATGTTTTATGGTTTAACAAATACAGTAGGTTAATGGATCAATCCATACCGATTATACTATTTTTGACTGATTCTCCTAAACCTTAAATTATATCTTGTTAATTAATAGCGCACACACATTGAAACATTTTTTTTGTTTTTTTGTTACCACAATTATTAATAGAATTAAATGAAACATTGTGTTATTACACAGACAATACCACAGATACAATGCCACATTTCCTGTTTGTTTAAGCCACGGCTTAAACCAGGGGTAGGGAACCCTGGTCCTGGAGAGCCGCGGCCCTGCATGTTTTAGATGTCTCCCTGCTCCAACACACCTGAT
>JAOEGT010001525.1:0-11451 GCA_025447795.1 Speoplatyrhinus poulsoni
GGTGCTCAAACCCATGACTATCTTGCAGGGAGTTCAGCAACTTCACTCTCCTGCTGGAGATGGAGGCAAAATTGAACACTAACTAATTAGATATAGCTCTACACTTGTATTGTTTTATTTTATTGTTTTATGAAATATTGTAATTCATACAGAAATATGGATTGGTATTGATTCGTGTTCAATCAGACACTTTTATTATTTTATTCACGCCATGACATGGTAATTGTAATGACTCCGTCTCTCCTGGATAGATATACAAAAGATGATATTCATCATTTTCAGGACCGAACAAGTATTCATGGTAATAGAAAGTTCTCTTTCATACACAATGTATGAACATGGGCAGTAATTGTTTAGCCTTGTAGCCTATAACCAGACCCACAATTCACTTTATACCCCAATGGGCGTAGTCACCTCTGGTTATATTTGAAGCTATTGGAGCAGCCTTTTTGCTACAACTCTTCGTATCGCTTCATCCAGCAGTCCCACCTCCGCCATTGTTGGAACTATATTTAGAAACGCTTGGCTTCAACATCATCGCAATTAGCCACCCCTGGTTGCTTAATGGGCATCTCTTCAGAGTGGAGCGAACCTTCATATTATTAGGGTTTCCAGGCTATACTCTCAGCGAACATTGATCTGAGAGCAAAAGTTGCATAGAGCCAAAATAGTCATTTTAAGCCTGTATTACAAAGAAAATCTAATTCTACATTTTGGACTTGATTGTTTGTTGATGGGGAGTTAATTTTGGACACAGAATTTATTCTATCTGCAACTGAGGTAACTAGTTTTTTTTTATCAAGCTGCATCGAACCAGACTAACAACAAAATGATGGACGCTCAGTGTGCAATTACACAAATTTTTGCTGCTAATTATTATAGTTTTATCTCAGGGAGTCTATTCTGGACATCCCAAATTCATTTTCTAGGTTTGATTTTAGTGTGGTAATGTAAATTATGGACATGTGACCATCTGTCCATCTCCATAGTAAAATGACCGGCTCAACCCAAACCAATCAGGGCTTCAGCTTTCATACAGCCTAGTCCAGAAAATGATGCAATGGAGGCCATTTGTTGATAACCTGATGGCCTCTAAATTGAGTTTGGCTCATAGTCCTTGTGGGCAGAGGAAATACTCAATAAGTACAAAGGGGCATCACTCATTTCATCTCTTCTCTTTGGCGAGAGAGAGAGTAGAGACCAACCAAGGGGTTAAAATAAGATGGGAGCAGACTGTGTGAGCCATAAGAACATGGGGCTTTGTTGTGTCACAATCCTTAGCAGAATTATCCTCATGTAATATTTTAATGACGCGATGTGATCTCACCTTGCCTTTGATCCATTATAAAAGCAGTTTGTCTAGCGTGGTGCTTTGTGACATTAGGTGTGTCGAGGAGAGATGGAGGCAGCAGCCATACCCTCTCCCTCACTTGGCGCATACTGTCTGTGTATCTGAGTAGATTATATACATGATATATTCATTAGGCAGTTTTATGTGCTTTTTCTTTATTCAAACACACACACATATATATATATGTATATATACATACCACACAATAATACAATACATTCCATTTCAAGAAAGTCTGTGTGTAATACCTATCTGTTATATATTAGCATTTACAGCCCATACTTCATTATAAAATAAAACATGGTATACATAGGTATGTTGCCTGGTTAGCAGCCTGGTACCGGCAGACAAGCTTTATGTTAACAGGTTAATTAGCAGCTGCGAGATGTAGAGAGATCATAGCCTGTGAGCTAATAATGTGTGTTGATGTTTGGTGAACTGGGCAAAGGGAAGCGTGCCAGTATCCAGTTGGAAAGTGTCTGTTGTTTTCACAAGTGTCAGCTTGCTGTGTGTTGTGTGCCAGTGAACATTATGCATCAGCCTCCAGCACTTCATCCTCATACCACTTTTAGCTAGCTGTTACAAAGAGCATTTTAGATGCAGTGAAATAGTCGGACTAAAAATGGCAAGTGAAAATGACCCAGTGAGTCATTAGAGCGACACAGATCTAAGTACCACAATAACAATAACAATTGGTATGGTTTTGGACAGAACTGATCGGTATAGTTTGGGAAGGTCTGAAAAATTAGGCGGTGGTTTAAAAAATAATTCACGATGGGTTTTGATGCAGACAAGTCTGCCACAGGCTACCACTGTCTGCCTCCTTAATTCACTGAGGTCTGCCTCAAAGCATTTATAGCCACAGTTTCCCATAGTCTGACATTTAGATTAGCCCAAGCATTTGCTGTCCTCCAGAAAGGTCTGTATGAAGGTCCGCTATTACGTTTGATAGCTTGCTTATTTAATTATTTATTCATTTATTTATTTACATCATGTGATCTATAGCAATTTGCTGCAAGATTCATTCATGGCCTACATACCAGAGAAGATGTCTTCACATATTATTTCTTATCTAAGTGTTTGAAGAGAGATGGCTAACCCGAGCTAGATAAAGGAAGTGTATTACTTTTTTCTTGATTTAGTTTAATTTAAACATGTTCTGAGGCATGCTTATCACAAACAAAACAAATTTCTAGATATTAGCTTTTGTTATATTACGTTACTTATATTTTGTTAATATAGAGTATAATAATGTGAATTGGTTATCTACGGTAGACATCAGATATCATGTGGTACAAATTAACATTACAAACATACTACGGTATACAGACATGCACAGCTATACTGCATTTATGTAAACACATGTGAACCTATAGGATGTGAAGTACTGCATACTCGTCTTTTAGTTGTTTCCCATGTCTGGACTTTCTTTAATTTTGCTAATTGTCCTGTTCTACTTGAACAAGCAGGAATGAAGCCTGATTTCCCTTTGCAATATTTAATCACCAGAGAGTACAGAGGAATTTGTGTCTGTGGAAAAAACACGTATTTAAAAATAATTTCAGTGTTTCCTCTGTAATTTTACGCAACTGCATGCTTGAGAAATAATTTGATATTTCATATTTATGTTGTCTCTTATTCTGTATTCTTCATTCAGATAACAAAGATTTTTCTTTCTAGGATTACATTTATTTTAATTAATTCAGTGTTGATTATATTCTTTTTATTTTTTATTTTTATTCAGTATTGATATTACACATTATTGTAGCGGGAGGACATTTGATTTGCATTCTGGTGAATTTGTAAGATTTTGCGGCAGGAGTAAATAAGGCACAAGAGCCAATGAATAGTAAGAGACATTATATATGTCTAGACAATAGACATGGGCATGGTTCTTTTCCATTGCATGAGTAGGCTAGGCACGGCGTGACTCGGCACAGTCAGCGAAGCGTGGTTGAACGTTGCATTTCCATTACAACCGGGATTCCCACTTGAGTCTTTACTGATGACGCGCTTATCTTGAGTCAATCACACTTAAAAGGAGTGCCCTCTTTAACGCACATTAGATTCCTTTATTATTGCACTGACCAACTGGCAGCGATTTGTCAACATGGATTTTCAGGCTACTAGGTAATATTTTACTTGCAATTGTAATCCGCGGACGACTGGTGACTATGCCTGACTACACATTAGGCTTTAGTTCTATACTGATAAAACGCACTGCCTATTTACACATGGATTATTTACATTTATTATAGACAAAGAAAATTATTATATGTTTGCATTTTTCTTTTAGTAGACGCATTATTATAATATGTCTGGGGAATTTTCATACACGTCCTCGCCTGTGTTATGTGCCTATGGTTTCCAACACGCGTTCATGTGGTGTGCGCGCTTGTTTTTACTTAACCGCAGCACACCTCTGGCAGCAGATTTGTCTAAATTATACAAATATTAACAATACGTTTTCATTCGTCACCTCATTACTACATTCGCAAATTTTTATTAATGAGAACTACATCACAACTCTCTACAACTCCTAGAATTATTACAAATATTAGTTTCGAAAAGCTAGTTTGTCTGGAGTAGGTCTCAATCACGCTAAAATAAAAAACACAAATAACTTTAACCTTAGGCCAACGTATTCGATACAGAGCATTTGGCCAGCCTAATATTAATCACTGGTCAATAGACGTAATTTTTTGTTTTGAATTGCCAGTGTATGTGTTAATTATGTTCCCATTGACAGAGCACCATATATGTACACCGGAACACAGAATATGTCTTTCAGCTGCACACAAAATGGGAAGCTAGCGAATATTTGCTGAATTTGGCACAAAGAAAATTAGTTTATTTTTATCTTACGATAGCTGATTATACATTTGTAAGTTAAGGTTTCAGTGGTAATTTCACGTTATTTAAATAACGACCATTATACTATTGCAACATACATTATAGTGGGATAGCCGTAGTAGGGTATAAACAATTGCATGTGTGTGTGTGGGTGTCTGCTAAGCATCAAAGCAGTTTTATTGCATTGCATTATTCCGTAACATGCCCTTGGTGCGGATTCAAAGGCACCGCCGCGTTACGAGGCAGATGAGACGCGACGGGCCTGGTGGCATCTTAAACACAAAGCGCTTCTGGAAAATGAAACACCTTTTCATAAACAATATTGAATCAGACACCAGAGTGGAGGCAAGGAAGCCTAGAGGAAGGCAGGGAGGAGCAGGGGCCCAGAAGAGTTCCAGCTATATGGCCCTGGTCATTTACGCTAGAGAGAGCACAGAGAGGGCACGGGTGAGAATGAGCATTGAAAGACTAACTGAACAAGACTGATGGGGGATGGATAGGCAGGCAGACAAGCAGGCATTCATTGGAGGGTGGCATGAAAGGTTTGTAACGACAAGGCAGGCAGGTTGTAGGATGGGGGCACAGAGTGGTCTGGTGTGTTTAAATAGCACTCCAATAGAATAGTCTTTATTTGGAGATTTGTTCTGAGCTTTTAACTCATTAACCCAGCCCTTCCATCCACACACACGCACACACACACACACACACACACACACACACACACACACGCATGCATATACTGGAGAAGCTAGAGCAGCAGTCAGTTGCAGACAGTGTAACCCAAATCCTATTTTCTGGGGGAGGAAGGGGGGGTGGGGGTTAAGTACCTTGCTCAAGGTCATAACTGGCACACTAAACTGATATGAACATTGCAAAGTTCCCCAAGTCCATATCGTTTGTGACCCTGAGACCTAGACAATTTGCACCAATGGGATTTACAAAAAAAACATCCCATATCAATTTTTTTGATCTTTTGGCAAGATTTACAGGATTCATTTTGTCATACGGCGAAATGGAAAACACACAATAATGTTCTAGTCTGCTCATTTTTGTTGAAGATGCATTTTTCCATTATACAGCTCAACGAACTGTATCTTTACACAATGATCTTTATGTATTCCAGTCTGAAAATAATTGCAACTCTGAATAATGAACGGCAACAACACCTTAACACAAGTTTATTTAAAGATCCAGCGTTTACACTCTAATAACACTATTCAAGCATGCATACTGTGTATTGTAGTGACCAGGTGTGGCTGATTTAACTGGCCTGGGACATATGGTGGGCAGAGCCGATGGTCCCCGTATAATATATGGAGAGTATCTTGGACAACAACGCCATAAAGACTGCAGAAAGGCCTTTGTCGGAGGGATAAAAAATAGGTTGTTTAAACCCAGACTAGGCACCCATGGCGCTGCAAAGGTCTCCTTGGCTGCTCTGCAGAGCCCATTGAATACCTGATTGACTGCCTTTCACGTCCTCTGTTGTGTGTATGGGCGTTCGCTCTTGAGTGTGTGTCCTTGCCCACGTGTGTTTCTGCACTAGTGTTTTAGCTTATTTTTTTTTTACTTGTTATCCGCCTTACTGAATACATTTCCACATTATTGTAAATGCAAGGTTTCATGTTGTGGCCTGGCTCTAGGCTGATATTTCTACGAGCGAGAAAACAGTATTGTGTCAAGAGATATTATTGTCTCAGCGTCTTTGTTGCCAAAATGATGAACTGCAGTGGAAATTGAAGGTTGAGGCCTTTCGGAATATAATGACCCTTTTATCAGCAAGTATGGGCTGTAGATGTGAGCCCATAGATGCATTCACTTATTTGCATGACATATATTTATATTTTTGGGCCTCTGTGTATTCAGGTACTGTGTGATTGTCCTTGAGTTTGCACAAAAAAAACCACACCCATTAATAAGGCAAACCAGTACAGTTTGAGACATAACAGCATATTTTGATACACACCTCTGTCGGAATTGAAGCTATTTTCATTTCTGTTAAGATAGAGTAAATACTAAATACCATGTATTGTGGACTTGTGAAAAATTTGTTCAAGTTTCTTAGGATTTTCCATACAGTAACTCTCCTATTGATGTTGGCTGCTTTCTGTTCTCTTCTGGGAGAGCCAACAACATTTTAATTATGCTGAGGTTTTGACTCTGAGGTGGCCAATTTACTATTGTGAGAGCTCTCCAACAGCATGCCGGAACAGATGTAGGCCTACATATTTCCAACATTGCTGGTAGAACTCTAACAGTCCCATGGCATTGCTATGGCCGTGTGTTTGTCAGAAGAATGCAGACAGACGTTCCCACCCCTCCATTTTGAATGCTGCCGTTTGTGACTTTATGATGGTACAGTAGTTGCTATTCCATACATTGTGGTCTAGCAAACTGTCTTTTTAAGCCCATTGCTCACATGAGAATAGCACATCTGCTCTCCCAATGTAATCAGCCAATCCCCCCCCCACAAAATTTTTCCAGACCATATTGACAAAGTGAATTGTTGGTTTGGTTACACCAGGCTAGGTAGGCCTGGTAACTTATGGACTGATATTGTCCATGAAATAATCGCAATAAATTATATTATTGTCATTTTGAGAGCATTTTATGCCACTGATATAACTAAGATTTAGACAGTTTGCTCAAGACTTACTTACCTAACCTGTTCCTAATGGCATAACATTGACATTATTTTTTATTGAATATAAAAAATAAAAAAATAAACATTGGAAATCTTCACATTATACATTTTACACTAATATTGTACAAAGGCATCTGGTTAGAAGTTTATGCGTGTTTGTCAGATAAAGCTCTAATACTCTGAGCTATGACTTTAGGGATTATGTTCTGTCTCCTGAGACAGTGACCTTACTGCACTCTGTTAAACTTTGCATTCTGGGATTCATTATCGGGCATTAGGGCTGGCCCCAAATATTCGGTTATTCGGGTATTCGTTCGTTGTGTATGTATTCGATTTAAAAATTGGGATTCGAATATTCGTTTTTTCACATTTTGCATACATTTTTCTCATTAATCCCTACTGTCTCCATATAAACCCACATGTTGAAATGTAATTGCCTGCCCTACACTGTGTCATTAACACAATTGATTGCAATTGGCTCTGTTTGTAAGAAGTGAGGCTATTCATTCAACACACTCTCTTATTGGCTAATACAGGAGGTATATGCTATTTGACAGCTCTGACTGGCGCATGGCTATGTTTACATGTGTGCAGACTGAAACTAGGAATCGAAGATTACTTCTGTTATACTTCTTAATTATAGTTGAGTGTTTTCAATGGTGCTTAAAAAAAAAAAGAGTATTCGAATACTCGTTCGGACCAGCAAGTATTCGAAACCTGTAAAATGGTATTCGGGACAGCCCTATCGGGCATTCATATTTTTTTTCATGATTTATTGTAAGCGTAGATGCTGTTGAATACATGTATTCACTTTTACTAACTGGTACTATGATTATCTTAATTCACACCAGCAGCCACTGCAGTATCTTCCAATGTAGAAAAGAGTGTGATCTGTGAACGTCTATGGAATGTGCATGCTTATGAACTCTGAGGTATAGCTGTCTTTTTCACTTGCAGTAGTCTGTAGCTTTAACTGTAAACGAACAGACTAAATCAATTCACTTTAGAAGAAACACAAGGACAAAATCCAACATTGGCCTCTTAAAGATAAAGCTTGTTTGTATTCAATGATATAGCTACATCTTTTCCCCTGTCATCTCCGAGCCAATGTCCTGTCTTGTTGGTGGCAAGGACTTATACTTAGATGCTTGTTTCTCTAATCTTGCTTTCTCAAATTTTGAAAGCATTCTTTTTCGACCGTAGCATCTACCACAGGAGTTGGCCATGTAGCCATGATTGTGTAAACAACAAATGCAACCTCATGAACATCAGACTTGGGAGGCAAAAGCCTATTTCCCTGTATAATCAACGTGTACAGTATTTCCAATACTGATTGATTCATCCATCTTACAACTACAGCTACAGTTGACAGACGAACATGCCAGCATAACATAAGGCCTAATATTTCTGCTGGTTCAGAGAACATTACATTTCGCTTACTGAGAACAAACCAGCCCACGATTCATCACTGGTAAACCGTAATCGTCAGTCATGGTAAAAGTGCATCGGTCAACATCAGAGCCATGATGTCAATGGTACAGAGGGCTAGAGGGCTTTTTGCTGCACTCAGTATTTATTATGAAGGATGGAGGATGCCATGTCGCTTGAGTTCCACCTAATGCTCTCTCTCTGTCTCCCTTTCTCAATTAAATTTCAATTCAAATCACTTTATTAGCATGACGTAACAGTGTACATATTGCCAAAGTATTATACAATACTTTGTATAATACAAAAATAACTAATGTGAAACTATGGAGCATAATAACATAACATAGTTATAACAAGAGCAGATGAAACATAAGTTAAGGTATTGATTAGAAACCAGGAAAATAAATACAATAAAAGATCAGCTACATATTGGTATTTTAGAAAGATAGCAGGCTACACACTGTCCCTCATCTTGCTTGTGGCAGGCAGTCTCTCTCTCTCTCTCTCTCTCTCTCTCTCTCTCTCTCTCTCTCTCGTACAGAATGGTGGTGTCTCTGAGCGTTGCTGTCAATCTTCACTCAGCCATCACATCTCTTCTCAGGTTACCTATTTCATTCCGACTTGCTCATATTCCCTGCTGCTGGAAAACGTTTACTGGGAAAAAAAAAAAAGAGAGAAAAAAAAAAAAAGCTGCACTCATTCGGTTTCATGTTCCACGGGATTCATCAGTTAAGTGTGTAGATGTATATTGTGTATACAGCACATACTGTAGTAATGCCCTATACTGATCTTCTAGCAGATACAAGTTAGCTCGTGGCTCACTGATATAGACTGATATGGAAGGCTGGCGCTTGCAGTAAGATGCTCAGGCAGACTGAACGATATGCAGGTGAGGCAGCATTCCAGGTAGTGGCAGGCAGGCAGACAGACAGGTGGCACCTATCTAACAGAGCCTCAGACAGGAAACACACACACACTATAAAAGGGACGTTCAAACAAGAGAGACAGCTGAGATGACCAGACAGATAAACAGAAGCAGCATGTCTCTATTCTGCTGTGAAGGTGGTGAAAATAATGAAGAGATCACCTGCATATACGTGTGTGTGTGTGTGTGTGCGCCTGCACTGTACGCGCATGTGGAAAACGTTGGTCACGTGGATTGAGGCGTGGTGCTTGTGAATCATGGATTTTACTTCCATTTTCTTTTATCTCTATGATATGACACACCACACAATATGTCAGCTATTCTAAAGCGGCGGTTTGCAGTGTAGCGTGACAAGCGTACTTTATAGGGGGCCCACAGAAAGTCTTAATTGTTCTGTTTTGTAAACAATTTTTTTTTTTTCTACAGCCGTCAGCAGTTAAGCAGAGAGGACTTTCACTCTCTCGCCTTCTATTGTCTGGACATATTGTGTTTTCTCACGAGCCTTGTTTGAATTCTTCCCCCCCGCTGTCCTGCCACCGCTTGATGCTCACAGCTCCATTAAGGAGTGATGGAATCTGTCGACGGTTGATACAGTGCGTCGGACTGATAGTATTTTAATAGACTGTGACAGAGGCCCGCCGTATAGACGCTGTTTGTTCACCGGGGCAGTTTGTCATTTCTATGACACGTCCTCTGTTTGAAGAGCCTTACATTGAGCAGTTCATAGCTACAGTAGCTGCTAAATACAAAACCAATTAGCATTCCTCTTACTAATTATATTATGCCATTTGGAGTGTAGGCTAACTGAAGTGAAGCGTTGTGGTTGGAAATGCAAAGCCTTGCCAACTCGTACAGCAGCAAGACGTTCTTTGACAAAGGCAGCAGGGGCTCTTTTTGCGTCGGCTGTGTTTTTGTGTTGATTAGACCTACAGAGGATTCGGTTTGTTGGCGCTACATAACATGGTGTCCTTGGCAGGCCTGTCTTAATGCGCTGACAGTCCTTGTGAGCCCGCAGACATTTGTATTACTTGAGAATCTAATCTCTCCTTTTCACTCCCCAGTTATTTCTGTTCTGTGGTGTCCACTGATACATTTCCGCACACAGCACCTGGCTGTTTAGAAGACAATATATTTGTCTTTGAGCGCTGCTACAAGGTTTCTGACATTTTGTCTAATTGATAGTTTTTGCAGTGATTATTTATTGACTGTACTGTACACATTGTGTACTGTACAGTAACAACCACATTCCTTTCAAGGCGTTTTCACATGGGAACTTCCGGTCCTAGGTTCATGTTTTTGTTACATTGTACATATTTGATCCCGTGGTTTCGCATTGCATTTTGCAGTTGCATTAGAGCTTCGCATGATGAAGTACCTATGTCCTGTCGTCAACACCTGCGTGTCCCATGTTGCAGATGGGCGTGCGTCTTACGTCAGTGTGTGGTCAATTCGGTTTTGAATGCAATGAATGCAGAAGAATGAGCTTTCCAGCCTTCTGTTCAATGTCAGTCATAGGCTGAAAATGTATCAGCACAGCAAAAATGGATTGGGTTTTGGGACAGTTGTGATTTGCAGATTATGGAATTAACAGGCATAAAATGGCACCCAAAGCTCAAAATTGTGAGTGAGTATTGGACATTTGCTTCTCATTTTAGGTTATCGCAGACACATCTTTCACACTTGCCATTTTTGTTTGGACAAAACTGAAAAGTCTGAAGGTCCGGACCAAAAAGCGCCCTAAATCTCAGTGCTTTTTTCAGGCTCAAAATAAGACCACATAAATAATTGAATGAGTGGAGACCTTTGTCTGAAGTATCAGATATAATTGCGTCCCTTGTTTCCTCTGTATCACTTTATGCATAAACAATTGGTTTAACTCTGGCTGAATATATTTCTGATACTCCGGAGAAAATTTGTGAATTAATAAACATTTCCTGGTAGTCAGCTTATCTGTTAGATGATTTGACATTATGCATTATGACATTTCATAATGCTCCGCTCAGTGCTATGTAAAGATGCTTTGAACTGTTACATTTTTGTTAGCTCACATTTTTTCATGTCTAAATGTGACATTTTACATGTCCTAAAACACGGTGCAAAGGTCCAGGCATTAGCTTGTTAAAACGCACGCCTGCACGTGGAACACACATGACAATTTAATTGATGCATATCAAAGTGAAGGAGTTTAAGTACCTCGGGGTCTTGTTCGCGAGTGAGGGGACTATGGAGCGAGAGATTGGCCGGAGAATC
>JAOEGT010001536.1:0-11450 GCA_025447795.1 Speoplatyrhinus poulsoni
TTTTTTTTTTTTTTTTTTTTTTTTTTTTTTTGTGCCTTTTTAAGATATGTGAAGCCGTTATTTCAAGGCACCCCGTTGATTAGATTGGCCAGTGCGGTCGATAGAGCCGCTGCACGCTTTTTGTCGAGATGTTGACTTAAGGTGTTTCAGCTTGTATCTATGGAATGCTATTGAAGTCTTGGATGAAAAGTCGCTGTTTGCCTTCGTATATACTCTCAAGTGTAGTAGTTTAAAAGCATGGGTGTACAGACGGTCCATGTCACGTGCTTTGTTTTAACTGAAAAGTGTGACATCGGGCAAGCCACTTTCTAGCGAGACGCGGGGGTATAAGGGGTCTCAGTGGGGCGGTGCAGGAGCCGGGTGTTGGGTGTCTTGTCTCCGTTAGTGTAACTGGACCTGACCCCCGACACAATTCTCCTCGCTCCTCGCCTACCGATAACACTTTCCTCGCCTCATCTCCGTGCACACTGTGCCGTGCGCATTCACACTGTCTGCGTGTTCATGTGTGTGAACGTGCCCTGAGGCGCGCACCTGTCAGCAAACGCGTCGTCTTTAGTTTGGCGTTCGAGACAGTCGCTAGGGTCCAAAAGGCCAGTGTCAGTGTGCGCTGGTCTAGACTGGGAGCAAGCAGTTGTTTGTCTAGCCTTTTGTCTCGCACAGCAGCAGCGCATTAGGGCGACTCGGGGCCTGTGCCACCCCGATGGGAGGAGAGGTTCCGGTAGGCTGGAACGAGAGGGCAGGATCAGCAGGGCGCGGTCTCCTTCTCCACGGCACCTCATCTGTAGTACGATCTCTTCCATTTCCATTTCTGCCAACAGCCTCGCGCCACAGGGACGCATTGAGCGCAAACCCGAGAGGCCGAAACCGCTGCGGGGACACCCTGTGACCACCGTGGCCAACAGACGCAGCCAGCCTACGCACTGAGCCCGTGCGTGTCTGTCTGAAGCAGTTTCTCACAGATAGACAAGAGAGACCGCTTTGAACCTGTCTGCCAAGACAAACGGAACCAGGCTATTTATGCCCCTTCCACCGCTTGCACCCGGGATAGGAGAGTGCCAGCGGAGAGGAGACAGGTTTACAGAGTTTTACCGACGCGCTACATCAAGGCTCCGGAGGCGCACCGGTTCTTTGCGCCCCGCGAATGGCGACTCGGAGAAGGGTCCGCTGCACCGCCTCTCGCTCTGAGGTTTCCACGGGAGGGAGAGCTACTAACAGGACCGTATAATTAAAACTTTAAGACAGATACGGTGACATTTAGCCACCCACCGCGGGTGCGCACGCCGGCCCGTGTGGATATGCTTCTCCCGACGCTGGTGACGTACCTCGCCGGGTGCGCCTGTCTTCTGTCGCCGACCACAGAGAGTTGCGGGCCCGGGAGGGGGTATGGCAAGAGGCGGTCGCAGAGGAAACTTGCCCCGCTCTCTTACAAGCAGTTCAGCCCGAATGTAGCGGAGAAGACGCTAGGGGCTAGCGGGAGATATGAAGGGAAAATAACGCGGAACTCTGAGCGCTTCAGGGAGCTCACCCCAAACTACAACCCAGACATTATCTTCAAAGATGAGGAGAATACAGGTGCAGACCGAATGATGACCCAGGTAACTCCCCGGCTTCATGGGAGAGCCATTCAGTGCGCGCAGTGATTTAGGTATTATATTGAAATCAAGGTTTGGGTACATAGTCCACTTAGTCCAGTCCTTTAACGCGTGGACGCTGTTATTTATTGCGTGCATGATTTGAATTATTTTTCGACGTTTTCGTCAGCACTGTAAAGCTGTGATTGGGCTGCAAACTGTATTACCGCAGTCATTCTCATAGTCCCAATATTATGAGTAGCCTACCAATTGCGCTCAGCAATCCATGTTTGAGTGTTTTCTGGAGGTTAATAGTGCTAATTGACCATTTGAACAAGAGCTGGTAATCATGAATTATCGTGAATTAAAACAGCCTTGGCCCTATCGGCTCGTGCGTAAAAGGCAACCCCTTGTGGAAAAGGTGCAGCTCCTAATTAAAACACTATGTCTTCTGTTTTATATAATTTCGGCGGGTGGGAAGGGGGGGCTCTTTAGTCCTATTTGGTTAGAGACCGGGTCACTCGTGTAGTTATGTTTACCATGACGTTTTTAGCCCGAATGGCCAAAGTTAACGGTCGCCTTTTCGACTGTCAAATCTTTTACGACGCAGTCACTGATGTGGGCCGGAGTGGAATTTATTTGACTCCAATTCCCCAGGAATTAAAGTATTTATATCTGCCTCTTGTGACCGCGGGCTTCCTCTCGGAGCAATAGCGTTTATGTCCACATACGGGCCATGTGGGAATGAAAGCGCCCGCTCCCTGTCACCTCTGCTAGTTCAGCGCTCACGGCGCTGAACGCGCGTCACCGCCGACCTGCACACACAATTTATGAGTTCCAAGCGGCGACCACTGCCGCCGCCGCTGGCCACAGGAGACAGCCTCCTATTTGTTATTTGACGATTTCGTGTTACTTTTTTGTTTGTTTTCGCAGCGCGCACGGGGCAAAAATAGCCCACTTCACTTGTGTTGGAACCTTAATTATACGCGTTTTTTTTATTCAGTGCGGTCAGTGACTTCTATGGGTGCTAGTGGCACCGGCGCGCGCATACAGGCGCGACTGTTCGGCAAGCGAAATATCCTATAGGTGTTCATAGGTGCGTGCTGTCAGCCCCGCGCGTCCAATGTTTGTGCAGTTCGCGGTTTGGTGCTAAAAATCCGCTCCTGCAGAAACCCCCGTCGACCCGCACCTTGAAAGGAAAACCAACAAAATACATCGTCTGATTTATGAACTCGGGCTCCGTTGCTCTGACCGCAGAGGGGAAAAAATAGACGTTAAAATCCACACGACACCGTGAAAAGGCATCTATTGGGCGAGCTATTCTTATCACAGGCCAGAGGGCCAATATGAAGAAGAAGAAAAAAAACATAGCCTATGTGTTTTTAATTCCAAGTTGAGTATGGTAGCAGAAGTCATTGCTTAAAGAACCATATTAGGCTATATTAAATTACCAATGACCAATTCGCCCCTCTGAGATCACAGTAGTAGAAGTGATTGCCTATTTCACTTCCATAAGACTCAGAAAGACAAATGCAATTGAGTAGAAGTATTAATCACAAGTGCAATCCGGCCAAATCACACAATACTAAAGAATAAGCATCATGCAGTTAAAACTGGGGCAGCTGTATGAATGTCTGATAATGTTGTCTCAACACTGCTGTACAGTTAAGCCTCGTCTCTGTGTGTGTGTGTGTGCGTGCGTGCGTGTGAGAGCGATTGAGAGAAAAGGACTAAGACGGGGGTGTCACTACTTCGACGGGGCCTCAATGAGCTTAACCTCATCGTCAGTAGATCTTTATTTGGAGGACCCGTTCTGAGCCTGTTCACCCCAACCACCCCCTCTACACCACCCCCATCCATCGTCCCGAACATAGCCTCGCTGCTCCCTCACCACAGAAAGCAAACAAGAGGGGTTTAGCCAGGACAGCAGGGATGCATTGTGGGAAGACTTTAAGTCACAGACAAGGGGGAGCAAGGGGTGCCAGGGGTGGGGGGAGAGAGATGCGGGCACTGAGGTTGGCTTGGGGGGTATGGGATCAGGGGACGGGGATAGAGAGGGGTGTGTACAGGGTGGGCAATGGAGAACCTTGGGTGAGGGCGGGGTGGGGGTTGGAGGGGGGTCATTAGTGGATGCAGTCAGTGGCAGAATGGGTCTTTGTGGAAATCCTGGGGGGAGGGGGGGGATAGAATATACAGACAGACGCAACATCTCGTCGCAACCGCTGGGGCTCAAGTGTCTATTTTTGTCTCAAGAGTTGATTGGTGCTTAAAGGTACAGTCAGGTGCTCTGTAGAAAGCTTGTTGATGTCTGCAATGGATCGAAAACACCTCTCCCTTCAATGCCATAGGGTGCTCCATCAGAAGCTCCACCCACCACACATTGGAAACACGTTGCAAAGGTGTTATAGTGTTGTTGTTTGGTGTGGCCCGCAACACTTTGTGTTCCCAGTAACGTGTGCGCGTTCTCTTTCATCCACGGCTGGCGTCCTCTAGCGCTGCAAGGACAAGCTGAACGCACTGGCCATCTCGGTGATGAACCTGTGGCCAGGGGTCCGCCTGCGGGTCACCGAGGGCTGGGACGAGGACGGCCACCACTCGGAGGAGTCGCTCCACTACGAGGGCCGGGCCGTGGACATCACCACATCCGACCGGGACAGGAACAAGTACGCCATGCTGGCCCGGCTGGCTGTGGAGGCCGGCTTCGACTGGGTCTACTTCGAGTCCAAGGCCCACGTGCACTGCAGCGTCAAGTCCGGTAAGAGGAGATGGTGGGGGGCGCACATTGTGCACACCATACAGGTGCTGGGAGTTCTTTTGTCTTTAAAGATGGGAGGAGCTATACAGCACGTTTGCAAACGTATATTCCTCAAAAGGAACTAATCGCACAGAAGGTGTCGGTTGTCCGCCCTAGGAGGTGCAACAAAGCTGAAACGCTCTTCCGGGGAGATTACATCAAGCCAGGTCCGTACTCCTGTGTAGGCAGGTTGGGAAAATCCAATCAAAACTTTAAACTCCTCCTGTATGAACACATCTGACGTTAGTTCCTGCTAACAGACAGGAATATGAATATTCATTCATAATAATATTCATCTTGAATTATGATTCACTAAATACATTAATTTTTTTAAACAGTTTTAGTTTTAAAGAGGGTTGAAAAACTGGAGCTTGCAGCTTCTCTGAGGTTGAGTGAGAATTTTTTTTTAATCGCTTACAGCCTCTTTGCAAGGGGTGTATGTTTAGAGAAGAGGTTAGAGGTTAGAGGTTAGCTAAAGAAAGGAAGGTCTTGAATGTGAATGCTTGGATGTGAACACTTGGACGCATGGATTAAAAAAGAAATTCCATTAACTGCCAGTAACTCAGAAAACACCCAATCAGGATTTTCATGAATCACAAATAATATTTAATCTGACACCACCAAAAAGTGTGTATGTGCTAAGACAGTTTTCAAGACCTTGTTTGAAAAAGTGTGCTTCAAAGTTTTCTCTATATTCATATGGTACCTAACCAATGTATATGGCGCTTTGGGTTAAGCATCTTAAGCAACAGCTTCCACCATCTTCACTGACCCAATTTCTGTACATGCTGCCATTCAAACTGCATTTCAAACCGTCTGACATTGAAAGCAAACAGTCTCACTGGACAGAGATGAAGACCCAACAGGGAGACCTTCGACACTTTTCCCCTGAACCTTTTCTAACCTTCTAACACTTTCTCCTGCCCGACTCTGTTGCTCTATGTCCTCCTGCTGTATCTCACCTGCCAACTCACCCTGTGTCCCATTCCACGTGTCCAGCCCTGTCCAATGTGCTACAACTAAAAAGATGTTGCATTTTATAGTAGCGACGTAGCCATAGCAAGCTTTTCATTATTACATTCATATTTTTAGTGTTACTGGTGGGAGACTATAATTAAAAGCCCAGACAGGATGTTGTTGTGCCACTTTAATACATCAGCGTGTTTAATTCAAACACACCTGTGTGACTTTCTAACGTGACACTCAGAAGAGCAAGCGATCCCAATACCACGTTTAACAGCAGCAAAGACCCCCTGGAAAAATCCTCTCCATTTTACAGTGGTAACTGAGATTCTCCCTCTTCTTTCCCTTCCTCTCATGTATCCCTTTTACTTCTTCCTCCTCTTTTTTCCATCACTTCTCTTCCTCTCCTTCCCTCCCAGATCGGGTCGCCAGTGCCCAGTCCTTGACCTGAACAGAAGGACGACATTGTCAAGTCGGTTGTTATTTCGGGTGCTTTTCGTAGATCTCGGCACTTCTTTGCTCCCCGGGACAACACGATCAGTCTCGAAGGTGCAGACGTTTCATATGCCTTCCAAATGTTTTCACTTGGAGAATGTCAAACAGTAGACAAGAGGAAGCAACCACTAGGTGGCAGCAAAGTTTGTCATCGTGACTCAAATTAAAGGATTGCACTGAAACTATGTGACCTAAACAGAAGACAGAGAGAGTTCAAACACAGGTATTATCTTCTCTTCACTAAGATTCGAGCTCCGCATGACCACACATCTTAGAAATGAGTCTGTGTCTGTGGTTATACAATGATGTTCACTAAAAGGAAACGGCTAACCATAAAACGAACAGTAGCACAGTCCAATATCCAAAAATGTCTTTTAGCTGAATGTTTCAGAAGGTAGAGTGCATTTATGGACTATAGCGCGCTCATTGTGCACAGAGTCTTGTTAATGTCGTCTTAACTGTTAATAGATGTCAACCACTAGTGATTAAGTTCATTTATACACAACTATAACTTGCATTAGCATACTGACCAACATGTTACAGCTATGTTAAAGCCTCAAAAGGCCAACATTTAGCATCATTTACAAAGACAGAAAATTAATTAAGTCAATACAATTTAAAAAATGCATATTTAAAACTAGAAAATAAATATAACTAGAATTTGCAATGGGATGACTAACATGTTAGCTGGGTTCTTGCTCCTTCTTGTGACTTTTCTTATCAGCCTTTTGTCTTTTGTCCCCAACCCAAATATTTATTCCCAGATAAACAGGCCCAAGTTACTTTCAAGTGCAATGAGCGCTCTCACACGCACGCACACACGCACACTCTACTGAGAATGGCAAACAAGAGTCATTATCTTGAGAGATATTGTTCTTTTATGTGAAGTGTAGAAAAAAGGTAAATATTTAGCTAAAGGGAGTTGGGAATTAAAGAGCTCTTTCTCTCGACTAACCCCCCTCCCCCCCGCACCCCCAGAGCACTCTGTGGCAGCCAAGTCTGGAGGGTGTTTCCCGGGCGGGGCCTTGGTCACCATGGAGACCGGGGGCCAGAAGCGGCTGCGTGACCTGCGCGCGGGCGAGCGCGTGCTGTCCTCGTCGGGGAGCGATGGCAGTGGCCGGCTGGTGTTCAGCGACGTCCTGACCTTCTTGGACCGCGACCCGTCCGCCCGCAAGCTCTTCTACACCATCCGGACGGAGGCGGGCCTCGGACTGTCGCTCACGGCCGCCCACCTGCTGCCCGTCTCCGACGGCAACTGCTCCGAGGGGGCGTTGGCGACAATGAGGCCCGCCTACGCCAGCGACGTCCGTCCGGGACAGTGCGTGCTGGTGACGCGGGCCGGCGGTGGCTCCAGTGGGCAGGCGCTGCTCTCTCGGATCACCGAGGTGAGCGTGAGGGAGGGGCAAGGGGCGTACGCTCCCCTCACTGCCCACGGGACGCTGGTGGTGGACGGGGTGGTGGCGTCCTGCTACGCCGCCGTAGACGCACACGACCTGTCCCACTGGGCTCTGGCGCCACTACGGCTCATGTACCGCTGGACCGGCACCGCGGGGCGGGCCGACGGAGGCAACATTCACTGGTACCCCCGGTTCTTACACCGGCTGGGCCGCTGGCTGTTGGATTCAGAGCGCTTCCACCCGCTGGGCATGGCTCTGCCCACGGCCTGAGGAGCTGCATGGACACTCAGAGGCAGCCAGTTTTAGAGTGTATGCACTATGCATACACTAGAGTGGGGATCAAACTCCTTACGCTGGTTAGCTAGCTGGCACTGCAGTGTAACGTTAATGGTGTACTACTCGCTTTGGTTACTACAAACCCCTGACTGCCAAATGTATAGTAAATTATTCCTTGATTTGAGAGACATTCGTGATTCACCTGTGCTGCTTGTGATGCTAACGGGGAAAGAAGAATGTGCCGATGGACACTTATGTCACAGACACACAAATATGGAATTATATGGGCTGTGTGAGCCTGCTTTATGTTCGGCTTGTAGGGAGTTGGTACCTGTTTCCCAGGACTATGCTGTTTGTAGTCATATTGAAATAGGATAAGATCATTCCGAACCAGCACAAATTCTATTTTTAATACACCACAGCTGAATAGAAATATTTAGGAAAAAGTATAGTCTATTTAAAGTGTGTGTTAATATAATGTTTGTTTATAAAATTTGTTTACAGAAATCTAAAAAAATGGAAGAAAAAAAAGTTTATGATGTGGGTGATGAGTTATTTAAAAATATATTTTTTAAATTAAAATGTAAGGAAATTCATTTTATTGTGCCTTCTTTGAAAAAATGTAGGACCTGAATGTGCCAGTAAGAGTGAATATTTGTTTGAACAGATGTGTGAACTATCTCATTGTTAATATTTTAGCTAAATATAATGTAGGCTATTTAATGGTAGGAATAACAATAGTAATGGTAGCCTATACTAATATTGCTATTGATATTGTTGTTGTTATTATTGTAATATATTTAGATGATAATATATTGTAGGCTATTTCCGTGAAATACTGTAAATAAGCAAATAAATAAATACAATGAAATGTGTGCAATCGGCCAGCAAACGTTCTGTATGTGCGTAAAAGCGCGCATCTACTGACATTACTGGTTTCCTACAGCTAAAGATTACTACCTTAATTTGCTGTTACACCGGTCAGAGCTGAGAGAACAGTTCTAGTGCGTAATGGATGGAACGAGCGTGCCTAATATCGCCAAGAAGCGTTAATTCCTGCATTGAGTGTTAAAAGACTTCCAGACACCAGTTGCGTGTGCAACAGTTGTCAGCTAATAATAACAGCGCTATTACTGTGCCTTTAAGAGGACGTCTGAGGAAACCCAATCGCTTCATAGCGGGTTTAGGGCTCCATCAATTAACTACTGGGGCGAAAACTAGGCAGATATCCCATGTGTCCAGAGTCGCCCTTGCTCTTTTTTAATTTTTAAAGGTTTTCACGCTGTATATTTTTGCTTTCTTTCACGTGCGCATTCTGATGATGAACTCGGGTCAGTCGTATTGAATTACGTATTACACCTTTAAGGAGCTGTCTTCGGGATTAGAATTACGCGCACCTACCCAAGTTTCCCTTTAGGGGGTTTGAAGCAGCACTGAAGCCTAGGAAGGCTGTCCTTCACTGTCACTCGTTCGACGTGAACGCGTCCGTCTCTTGCCCGCTTGAGGGTCTGGACATCGGGGGTTCTTCACCACCGTGCAAAATGGCTGAGATAGGGAAAGGGGTCACCGCCGGGAAACTGGCTATCAACGTCCAGAAAAAGTTCACCAGAGCACAAGAAAAGGTATGGCCTTATGACTTTCATTCAGCTCTAGGGCGACATGTGTAGACTACAGAAGACGGCTCAGTCGTGCGTATCGAAGTCACGTCACATCCAATGTCAAAACGAAAAGCCGTTTGTTATTCTGGAAGCTGCCCTACAATGTACGGTGGCCCAAGTCAACGGCTAACAAGAAAAGGTAGCCTACACAAAACCACTACGTAACCTGTCTGGAGTTGTTCTTCGGCCAGGTTGGGTTAATATATTGTCATACGCAACTTTCGTTTCAGCCAATTTTACAGACTAATAACCTAATAAATACTCCGTAAAATTGTTATCACAAACAACAGCACAATGTTAACCCTTAGTACAGTAACGCACTTCGAGTTAAATGTACCTTGCTGCCTTGGTGTTTCTTTAAAACCACAGATTTATTAAAAGATCACAGATGCAACAGTTAAATTAAACCAATGAACTGTGGCCACTGTAATGCATTTCTCAGACATGGCTATTCTATTATTCTAACTGAATAGGCCTATGTACTTTATATTTTATTTTTAAACACACACAGTTGACATTACAATAGAGTAGCCTGTCAGGATAGCTTCTCAGTCTGTGCATTATATCTGTATACTTTTTGGTTTTGGTAAAATTTTAAAAGTGATATTAATGGTTCCCTATCCAATACCATATTGCCACATTGCCATTCAAAAGGTGCCCCTTGTTGTGACATGCAACTCATAAACCTGGACAATCTTATTGTTTATAGAGCCAGGTCAGAAGGCCTCTAGTTAGAATGTGAAGTCCAGCCATTATTAGCGTTATCTCTCTCTGTTATTACCCAGACAAAACAGCTGAGAGAGAGAGAGAGAGAAAGAGAGAGAGTTTCTAGTGCTCAGACCGCTGATCTCCATAGACTTAAGATTCACTTCCAGAAGTGTGCTTTTATATGTATCATAAAGCTCATATTCTGTTAGCATGGCTGAGTTTAGCTCGAATGTATTTGATTACAGTTAGGCCAGCTGACTGAAGAAATAAGAGTGGCGGCCACAATGGTTGTCATAGTGATGTTCTGTCACCTGCGGCGCGGCAAAGCAAACACGGGCACCCGGGGCTCGCCCGGCGGGCAGCTGCGCTCCAAGGCATGCTGGGGAAAACCCCCATGGTTGGTTGTTGTGTGGTTGGGTTGGGTGGGCTTGCCCTTTTGAAGCATGACAGTGGCTTGGTTCTGCCCCTGAGAGTCAAAGAGGAAAGACCCCGTGTCTCTGACCCCATCACCCCTCACAACCTCCCCCAAGAGCAGATCCAGCCATCTTTTTCCCAGTAATTGTCCACTCACATTTACTATTGGCCAATCACAATCTATCGCGGTACATAACATACACCATATGCTTTTACCCATAATGCCCCATTAGTACATGTATACGTTTGTGCACTGTGGTTTGTTTGCAATTCATGCAACAGATCAATATGTATAAAAATGATGACATTCGCAAGTAAATGTGTATGGTTACATCTTTAGCAGATGATACACAGAAGGATCGGACAATAAATAAGTAAATAATAATAAATAATAAATCCAACAAATACAAGAGAGAGATTATAAAACTAAAACATGCGTTTAGATTAATATGTTGCCTTGTTTACATTTGGCAGGGATTATACCATTCACTTTTCTGGTGCCAGTCTATATTCAAGGCAACTTCCGTACGCGGTACATGCTGTACTGTGGTCGTAGTACTGCGGCACAACCACACACACTACCCACATAGCCATCATCACACCTGCCCACCCAACCCCTACTCACCCCCGCCCAGAGACCTTTCCCGCACAGTATGCCTCACTACTGGAGCTGCCTGGGGGGTTACAGCTATCTTTAGTGCCCCCCCTGCACACACACACACACACACCCCAAATTACATTTATACTTCACAAGCTGCCTATGTACATGTGTGTGTGTGTGTGTGTGTGTGTGTGTGTGTGTTCACGCTATTCCTGCACTTTATGACTGTGTCATAGATGGTTACAAAATGACTGTGTGTACGCTTGTGTGTGGGTGTGTGTGCTATGCACCTACAATAGTGTGCCGTATGGTGGGCTTGTGTTATGTGTATGCGTGCGTGTGTGTGTGCGTGTGTGTGTGTGTGTGTGTGTGCGTGCGTGCGTGCGTGCGTGTGTGTGTGTGTGCATGTATTGGCAGGCCATGGCGAGCCTACGGGTGTATTTTTGGGGATGAAATTGTACACCGGCGGCCATGGACAGCTCTGTGAAACTAATGGGGTCTCACATGCACACACACGCACACACACACACACACACACACACACACACACATACCTAGTTCCCTTCTATAACC
>JAOEGT010001547.1:0-26298 GCA_025447795.1 Speoplatyrhinus poulsoni
AGTGCTATCTGGCCCTAAATCGACACCATGGCAAACTACCTGACCATGGTGACTGATCCACACAGCAGAAATACATTGACAAAGTACAGGCTCAGTGAGCACAGCCTTGACATTGAGAAGGGAAGACAAAGGACACCTGGCTTCCAGTAGAGGAAAGGCTGTGCAACCACTGCACAACAGGTGACAAGGAGACAGAGCTGCGCCTCCTTTTAAAATGTGAGAAATACAAACCAATCAGAGAGAGTCACTTCACAACATTTAAACTGATAGTCCAGGGCTTTGAGGACCTCCCTGATGGAGAGAAGCTGTCGGTCCTTCTAGGGGAGGACACGGGCAGCTGTGTGTTGGCCGCACAATATGTTACCGCCTGCCACAAGATGAGGGACAGTGCCTGACATCTAATGCCATCGTCCTTAAATACCAATATGTTTTATTGTATTTATATTCCTTGTTAGTCATCTATACCTTGTTTAATTTACATATTTTCATCTGCTCTTGTTAATATATTATGTTATTATGCTCCATAGTTTATTAATCATATTAACATTGAGAGAAAAAAAAAATATATATATTATAATATACTTTGGCAATATGTACACTGATATGTCATGGTAATAAAGTGATTTGTATTGGAGAGAGAGAGAGAGAGAGAGAGAGAGAGAGAGAGAGAGAGAGAGAGAGAGAGAGAGAGAGAGAGAGTCTGTGTGGGTTTCTACACAGACATGTTGGTCAAAAAGGTTCTGATGAATGCACAATGACCATTAAGGTACATTGAAGGTGTGGTCTGCATGCCAGTGTTGTATGTTTATGTGTCTATTAAGCCTGAGTAAAGCCTTATGACTTTCATTATTTACCTTCAATTGTAACCATTTCCTTTCCCATACCATTATATGGCCAAGGTCAACCTGTGGTGTTAAGAAGGCCATAGCCCTATTGTTCTCAGAGTGTCTCCTGATAGCCAATTAGCCCATGTCAGGTAGAATTGCCTACAGGCACAATTCTACCAAGAACTCAAGAAAAGATGCATTACCATACAAATAACCCCTCTGGTTTCACCTGAGGGATTGTACCTATCAATACATGTTATGTTCCAGTCTTACAGTAGAATGTTCTATGGAATTCATTGGCTTGGGTTTTGCCTTATGGAACTTGAAAACAAAAAAAAGTGGCGTCTGTAGAGTCTTACTGAGGAAATACAACGTCTACAGACGTGAATCAAGGGCTTTTCGATTCCTTTTCTTAATGACTCTGAAGATTATACTGTATATCGCACCCAGGGTGCAGCAGAAATTCGTGGATCAGCATCCCTTGAAAGTCTGGCATATTAAACCTTATAACGTAGCTAAGTATGTGCATACATCTTCTCAAACACAGCATAGGTGGCATATCAAGTTCTCGGTCATTCAAACCATATGGCTACTTTCCAAAACAAATCCATAGCATGTAAAAAGCAAAATTATCTACTGAAAGCGGCAATCCTACAACTACATCATACTGTACATTAGTCTACGTGATAATTTACTTGAAGGATCAACAAAAGCATCAAACAATAAGAACAGATGTGGCATCTCTCACCAAAGAGCTTAAGAAGCTGAGAGCCGGTGTCAGTTGAAAGGCTTGGGGGGTTGGGGGAATGAAACAAATGTCTACTTTACGCTGAAACACTAGGCACACCCGGAAAAGTTATCTTTTGGAAACTTGAAAGGCCAGACGGGCATTGAAGAATCTAGTGAAAAGGGCTTTCAAACTGGTGCCTTTGTCAGCACACATCAAAAGCCGAACTTGGTGTGAATAATATTGCTTTGTGTTGCCCGCGTGTGGGTAGTTTTCGATTTGTTGCGTTAAAAATCCCACTCACATTGATTTATGAAAGATTATTTTTGTATTATGTCCATTTAAAAGTACTGTTTAAATGTAGCTGTGCTTAACGCAAAAGCAAATGAGTTACAACAAGTTGGTAGAATAATAGGCTTGATTAGAACAGATGAAATAACATATTGATTTGTCAGTGTACAACGGATGTATTAAATATTCCCTGAAAATATTTTCAGGGAACCAAAACGGTCTACATCTGCCAACTATCTGTACCTTTTAATCCTTCAAAATTCCACAGTAGTACAGTATTACAACATGTATTATTGTGCTGGCAACAACCCAACCCACATCAGGCTTAGACTCTGCTATTGATTCTCAGTCTGTACCGGGTTTGATAGGGTAACCGGTTTCAGTCACTGCCAATGCGTTTTTTCAGCACTAGCAGAACAAGACCTGTACTTTCATTAACACAAAATAATCCACATGCAGAAGCAAACAAGCAAGGTGCAACACCGTCATTTTAGTTATTTATAAGTATTTATTAGTTATTTATATAGTTATTTAAAAGTGAATGAAAACTGCCATGCCACATTTGTTTTTTCAAAAGCAACAATTTAGGCTGCAACTCCTCAACCCCCCTTCCCCTGACCACCTATTGGCTACACCTAAACATAACACCCCATGTCATGACTAACAAACTCTTACTCACAATTTCCCTGGGTGGGTCTTTAAGCAGTGGGAGTCAGTACCAGTAGTGGAAAGCCACTACTGGCTCCCTCAGCAGTGAGGGAGTTAACTGAGGTCACGAGAGATGTGCTAGCAGAGAGGCAAGATAGCGTTCACTAATAGCATTTAGCTGCTTTCCTGCAGTGCGTATGCGTTAAGTGGAACAAAATATAATTTGCTTAATTATACAATCGAAACTTGAACGGCGTCATGGTAAAGGGGTTGTCATGGAGATTAAATCATTAGGCTGAGATGTTGGTAGAAAAAGTAGGCCTAGTTACAGCTTAGCCTATCTTAAATAAGTAAAGTACATTTTGGTACAATACAAGAGATGTGTTTTATGGTAGCTTTATTCTGGTTTCAGTTGGTTTCAAACTGAACTGGTTACAGAGAAGCGTTAGCCCCCAGCTGACCTCATAGCGCTCTGTGTAGATACCAACTGGTAATCAGGTTAACGCAGGAGTGTTGTGAGCTCCACAGCAGGACACCTAAAAGCAGGCACAACAAACACATGAAGGGCTAGTCTTTAGAAGAGTATCTGAAACCTCAATCTGGATTTTTCTGCTCAGTGTATGGCAAATATACAGTACTTAAACGAAGTCATAATGGAGCAAGGGAAGAATTGCACCACAGGGTATTTACAAAAGGTATAAAGTTTCTATTTTCTGAACCACTCCTAATGTGTAGGCCTACACATCTATATTGTACAGTGTGGGAAACTGTACTGTATCACACCACAGCCCTATAAAACCGCACATAAATAAATATGAACATAAAAATCAAATAGGATATTGAAATGTAAAGCACTATTTGTGTGAAAGTAGGGGTTAAAATAGCTATTGGGGCAAAAAAAATGTGTCTTAACATTCCTCATTATGATGAATTATGGTATTGACTCTTAATACTAAAGGCACATTTCTTGTGTGTCAGACACATTTAGCACAAATCCAACAGCTTATTTTGGTTTCTTTGTTTTGAATTATAAAGTAAGTGTATGGTACTACAGCTGGCTGACATTTAACTACGTGCATACCGTTTCAATATAGGGTCTGGAGGTCTAACTAAACCCCTTAATAGTTCAATAGCATAACTATAACATGTTGCTTGTACTGTAAAATTAGGATTTCACAACCCCTGCATGGAAAAGATACACACTTTCTAGCATGGATCACAAACACAAACACGATTAGGAAAAACAATGGATTACAATGCAAGCACACCGGCAATCAATAATGTAATTACAGATTTGACAGATTTGACAGGTTTACAAGAATGTAACTTGAGCATTGGTTAACGGCCAAGCTATTACAATTGCCTTTCAACTCTCTTTTCAGATAAGGAAGTCCTCTTTTACTTGTAATCGCTTACAATCACTAGCAATGTTGTATGGGTGTGTTTTGTCATTAAAATGCCTGGGAAATAATATGGATTCTTCACTTCCATTGCTTCTCATAAACACATACACGGTTTTCAGAAGAAAGGTTCTCTGAACATTTATGTTCATTTTGAGTCTGTAATCAAACCCACAAATGCTAAAGCTCCAGACTCAACTAGGCTAAAAGAGTTATTTTCCCTTGATGAATTTGCTTTTGTGGTTTTATGGTGCTGAAAATGGGCCATTGCCTGTATTTTTCATTAAAAATCTGCCGTTTCCAGGTAATTTTGAACATTAATGACTGTTAATCAATTATGTTATTTTACTGGATAAACGTGGTTTGCTTTAAAAATAAGCGATCCCAAACTTTTGAATGGTAATGGATATTGTAGCCTATTACATTAAATGCTACAACAGATTGAAACACAAACTATAGGTAGGAAAGTAGAGTTGCACAAAAGTTAAACAAAAGTTTAATTCTGCTTTAAAGATTTTCAGACATGGCGATACCAATTGTCTTCTTGTAACGGATTTTGATACATTCCTAAAAAGGTTAATTTCAAATATCATAGCCCAAACGGTTTTATACTAGTATAATCACTGAACGGAAGAGCCTTCCATTTAGGAACACTGAGAAGATAAAAGTCAAGCTACCATATTCATGTGCAGTATTTCCACAGGACATATGCAGTCATGTTGTTGTCATATTTCTCATGTTCACTAATTTGTTTGCCAAAGCTTTTCCATTAATCAGTCCCAGGCCACGGCCACATTGGAGCAGACTGTCCAATGTCGTGACATGGGAACCCCTATAAACGTGTTAAGAGCCAAATTCATTAGCATTTTGGACGCTACTGAATAGAAGCATTTGTTCCTCTTCCTGTGGCCATCTGAAAGACTCTATTAAAGGGAGTTTTAGGGATTGAAGTTAAAAGAGTAAAGAGATACAGCTTTTATAGATATGCAGTACATTTTTCTAAAAGTATCTACACAAAATAATTTCACAGTATTATGCAAAATGTTAAAAAAGGCGAGAAACAACTATTACTGTACATACAGTACTAGACATTAACATTTAACAGAAATAGTATGTGAATGTCCTATATAGGACTTTACTGCATCAGAGCGATGTTTGTGGAGTTACATCTCCCAGTTCCCTTTACTGGCAACTGTCTGTCCTCTGCAACGACCTTTTACCAATTTAGAATGAGGTTACTGAAAAACAGAATTGATCGAAATCTGAGTGAACTAAATATTCCCTCATCCAGGCAGTTGTAAAAGCTGCCTGATCCATTTAGCGGTGGACGTGCTCCATTAAAATTTTGGCGTGGGGCTTTTTGGCACTGGTTTTTGGCAATGGTTCTACCATACTTTAATCAGATTAAATGACCATGCACTCCCATGGAACATTAAAAGGATAAAAGTCCAGTCATTTGATTTTTAATAGCTATTTCATAAATGTGCTTTGTATCATCTGCCTAGAAAGACTTCTGCATTTGTGAAGGATAAGGTATATATTGCGATTCGAGGATGGCCTGAGAAACTGTGTCAGTGTTAGAGCATATGCAG
The DNA here is from genome assembly GCA_025447795.1 of Speoplatyrhinus poulsoni. NCBI lineage: Eukaryota > Metazoa > Chordata > Actinopteri > Percopsiformes > Amblyopsidae > Speoplatyrhinus > Speoplatyrhinus poulsoni. The sequence goes on from JAOEGT010001547.1 coordinate 5,486, forward strand.
CCGCCTGCATTACATGTGGATGAGCCTCTAATGAGATTATCAGTAATCACTGGTCGGGAGTCAAGGGGAATATGATTAAGATGAGAGAGAAAGGGATCAGAGGCTCCATTCTGCATGACTGGACTTGGGGAGTTGGACAGGGGAAGGGGGGAGGAGGGGGTGTCCTCATGAAATATTACTATTGATCAGGTAGGACATCACTCCCCCATTGATTATTAATAATTTAAATGACCCTGTGACCAGTAGTAATCTTCATAACATCATGGACGGAACCTCTAATAGCCAAGTCAAATGAAAAACACTGTTCCCTGCTCATCTTGCAAATCACTTAATGCTAACTGATAGATAATTAAGTATGAATGAATAATACATGAGGCCACACCTGTAGGTATTATCTTGAGTCCATTACATCAGACACTATGCTTTTTTAGAGGCAACAACAGCAGGTTGGACAACACTGAATCGCCATCGATTTAGCTACCTATTCTATACAAATGATTGACCTTAAGCTCTCACAGGCGGACAGTGTTAAATTACTGTGAAGGGTAATTGATTACAAAAGGTAAAAAATAAAAAGACCACGCTTAAACCTCGGGAAAAGGCAATGCATAATAGCTTCAGAATCTTCAGTAAACGGTTCATTTGGACGGCTTAAAATCCATACTGCAACCACAAAGACAACAGAAGGGGGCTTGTCTTTGCCTTTGCCTTAGCATGTAATTGGAAAAAGATGGCCATCTAAAGTCTTTCCCTATAACTAAAGGAATAAACAAACTTGATGAATGTCTCCCACCGTGACCTGCATTGATTTTCAAATATTGGATCTAACACTTTCTTGAGTAATGGGGCTCATGGATCTTCATTTCACTAAGATATGTAGGTTGGCATTTAACGCAGCACTTTTTTATTTTTTATTAATATAAAATAAATGCTGGTATGAGCATTTACAATCTTGTGGAATCAGGACTCCAGGGCTAGCATCTGCCTCATCTTGTAACCCCGCCTAACGCCCCACCCCCACACCACCTCCAGTGTCTGCCCCTCTTCCCTGGTCCCCCAATCCAACAAACATGGAGTAAACCAAGACATCTTTTACAGCACTTAAATTGAGATACATGTGCTCAAAAACACATAGATGCACAAAACAACTCCTTTGACACAATACGGTAGATCCTTGTATTGGGGAATCCTGGAACAATAAGGAAAAGCAAAGCATTCACCTCACTGACATCTATTCATGTGTTCACTCGAGTCTCAGATGAGCCCTCATTTTGTGCAGAGGCAGCACAACGGGAATAACCATTAGTGTCCACAGCAGCACACCTCTAATGATGATGGCTGTGGACTTGCTGTGCTTTGCATTCCTAGATACAAGAGCCACTGTGGCCTACCGTGTGGGGCAGCAGACACAGGCAGGCAGGCCCCAAGAGGACATGGTGCCTTTGCTGAATTTGCTGGGCAAACGTAAACGAAATGGGTCAAAGTAATAGGCCCACTGCTTTGATGGAAAAACAGAATTGGTTATACATATACACACATTTATACAGAAATAACGTATGTAAAAAAGTAAGGACGTTTTACAAATATGCAAAGTGAACAAATCCTGCAATTATCCCAGTTGCTGCTGCTAAACATGCTCATACAGGCGCCACATACTCAGTTAATACCTGGAGGCTGATATAAGTCTGTGGGGAAAACAGTTTTTATAGCATTTCCGCCTTTCCTTGAGAAAAACAAACTCCCCTGGTTCCTGAGAAGGGTTTGTTCCTCCTGCCCAGCTTGCTACTATGTTGGAGGTTTGCCACGCAGCTCCTCCAAAACCCGGGCCTCACTTCACAGCACAGAGAGAAAGGAATCAGGTAAACGTGAGTCTGCTGACAATATAAAGATGCTTGCAGGGCTGTTGATGAACTGGCTGCACTTATTCTCTTCCAGCTGCTTCAATGCCATTCAGACGCTCTGTGTTTGTGGGTGTTCCATGCTCATGCCAAGTGGGAGTCAATTTACTCATTCTCTTTCTATCTAAGATGTAAGAATACGAGGACTAGGCTAATTACTGTATGTGGGATGGTCATTTGTCTATCAGTTCTATTAATAAGTTATATGCCCACGTCACAATAGATACAAATAATACTATTATTATTACTATTATTATTATTATTATTATTATTATATGATAACCAAATCACTTAAAGGTAAAGTCAGCTATTGCAAACTAAATGTAAGCTAATACACTTTTCTGTCAAATTCAATATCCTCGCATTTCGCTAGTTTACCATTCTCTGTGTATAATTACAGTAGTAACATAAAGAAAGTGGCGAACACCGCTCATATCAACAATGCATCTAAATGTGTGAGGGGGTGACGCGGAGGACCGCGGAGCGATACTGTCTTGATTTGAGCTCCAAGTAAGCAAAAGAGTGACTAATAATGCCTTTATGTCTCTATCAAATTATCAATGGGGAGAAAATTGGGCATTATATACTTAATACTAGCACATAATACTATCTAAGAGAAACTGTATAAGAGTCCATGGGCTATCAATCTTCTTTCGCATGTTTTTCAAAAACACTGTTAAGCATACTGTAGCTGCATACTGTAAATCATTGTTTAATATTGGTAGCTGATATTCATACTTTTGGCTACAGGATGTAGCCTAATTTGTTGCTTCACTTATTTGTCTAACACATATTTAGTGAACATCTGGCAAATCTTTCTCCCTTAGTGTGTTTAGATTTTGTTTGAATTCACAACCACGTTGCAACATGTTTTTGACAGTTGTTTTCAATGAATCATGAAGGCTGTGTACATACATGGGATGAGTAGAGTACAGACCACTGTTTAGTTAAATCTGAATGGGAAGCCCTTTAAGAGCCAGTGAACCCTCTATGTTCACTGGAAAGAATGCAGTGAGTTCTCTTATAAATGGAAAGACTTGGCCAGGGCATGGCCTTTCGTAGTGACATAAAGTGATGGGATAATATACAGGGTTAACATGAGTGTTCCTGGCACACTTGTGACCCCAGCCCCATCACACCCCAGGTGATAAAGAATGGAGAGTGCTTTGAGTATTGAGGAGGCCTCTGTGCGCTAGAAATGGCATTAGCCACGGAGCAACAGGAGGGGGACCTGCATGTAACCCACCATAAACTCTCGCTAGATTAGCCAATGGTGTCCCTGCATTAAAATGCAAGACCACCTGTAACTTATGGCTGCTGCTTTTAATGGGGAACCGGGGATTTCTATAGAACAGGACGCAAGCGTTTTAACAGCAGGTGAGCATAGCCAGATGCAGAGACATGGGGCCCCATGCAGGGCAGTTCACATAGAAGACACAGGCATCTAGTGTGCATGGGATTAAGGCATAGATCTGAGAGAGGATCTGTTGGCCCTGGATACAGGTTCCTGTTTACACGTGCAGTCTGCCCCATCACGTCAAGTGTAAACTGGGTCTCAGCTGTAGTCTTTGGTCTTAAGTGGGACTACTGAGGTGTAAAATGCTTTTAAAGCCGAAGGCTGACTTTTTAGAGAAAGTGACAAAAATGAAAATGCTAATTCATATGATGTCAGAGCTTGGGCTGTCAATTATTTGCTTTCTGAGACAAAAACGAAGCACATCATGTGTCAACCTGTCATCACATGAGAAATATGGCCTCCCACATTGCCGTGACCCCTGCAGAGCTCGAAATCCTAAATTGTGCATTGTTTAGCCACACTCCGTCAGTGTGACAACACTGTGATAACACTAAAAAAATACTATATCATTATAGTATTTATATATACATATATACATATAGTTAAAGCACAGCACAAAAAACTACAATGTTGTCTTATTTGGATCACTTAAACTAAATAATCACACTTAACATCCTTAGTTTGAAAGAATTAAATATGTTATATATTAATTCATTTCTGAAGAAAAATAAATATTATATACACCAGTAACATATTATTCTTGAAATCTTAGGGAAAGCATAAGTACATTATCATGATATTGAAAAACAAGAGCATGTCCTTAACTTGTATTGTGGTATACGATTTGGAAACTGAATGCCGTTGCACAAAAGGCCACATTGTCTGCAAAGCTCCAACAACTACTCTGTATCTCCTGCCTTACTGGATATTTTAATTCATTTGTAGAAATTCCCACTGTGAAAAGCCAATTTAATGGTAACTGTCATTTACAACAACAAACAGCCATAGGCGTACAGTAACCTAATAGGCTGTGCAATTGAAGGTGAGTTATACCCAGAAGGCATTCCTGCCACACACAGGAAAATAAATGAAAAAAGGAAAATACAGTCTGTCCCTGCCTTGAGAGATACCACAGGAAGCTGGCAGGGTCAGGGAAAACAGAAGAGTGCACATCATCCATCCAATCCAACACAAGTTGTCTCGCCGTGAAGACAATGTAGTTCTAGGCCTCAAGCCAATGATATCAAAGTGGGATTTACTTGAGATCACCTCCATTGATCTGTTTTGTTTCGCAAAGTCCCTGCCTCAGGCATTTTCGCCGCATGGTATGGTGTAAAAATGTTCATGTACAGATATGTTACAAGAGGGTTTTCTTTAAGGCATTATGAGCAAGAGTGGTATCCCAGTCAAATGAAAATTAAAGTCACACATATACAATACAATTCAATTGAAAGACTGTGTTGATGTTTGTCTTTCACATTGCATGTCACTTACAAATCCTGTTCCTTCAAGACCAATACAATGTTATTCTTATGGGATTACTGTATGTGTCATGTACATCAACATCCCCGCCCACGGGATTCCACGAAATTAAAGGTTGCAGGTGTTCTGTAATACAAAATTCAGATCAAATAGATATACCCACAGATGTATTAATAAGACTTTATAACGCATGACTGAGACTTAATTTCATAATATAAAGAATTATGTTTTTAACTTGTGCGGCGTGTTGTAGAGGTTGTAGGTGTTTTCTATGAATAATAAATGGGGAACAGGTTTTATGGTAATTTGGCTGCATCTTACACCTGGTCATGGGGGCATAGATACATCTACTGTAAACATTTCAGTTAGGCTACTTCCTGAATGTAAGCTTTAACAAATATGTGACAGATGCAGCTTATCACAATGTGTTGGCTAAAACTGTGTACTAACTTCTCAAAAAAGCAAACAATTACAGACAGCAGATGAAAATGGGGGGAAGAGATCCATAATGAGCACAATATTCTACATTAGCCACATACTCTAGACTCTGAGTCAAATCAGTGTAATGTTCAGGGAAATCTACATTACATTGTTTAGCTAATGCAATTAAACACTACACACCATGTTCTTCTATAAAATAATTGTGACTGAAACAGTTTGGTAATTTAGTTATTCTTTTAGTTAAGACCGAAAGACTAGCCTCACTCCTAAAGCATGTCCCATGATACCTATTACTATTCCTTTGTAAACCGCAGAATAGGTTAGGAGGTGGGGCCATATCCAATACTTTTTGTGGTCAGAGTTTTTGTTTCTGTCCAAAAATTGGCATTGAAAAATACCTAATGATGTCAAAATGTCTCTGCTTTACTGGTGGTCTTTGGGTCACATTAGCACGAAAGCCAATACAATTCCACCAAGCTAGTACATTTTTCTGGATTCCTACCAGCTTGGCAGTTTTTTTTTTTACTCACCATTTGTTCTATCTAGGGGCAAGAACATTGAGAAACCAGCATGCTGCACTTTTGGCTCTGTTCATAAATATGTAGATGCAGAAGAAACATTTCAAACAATCATTAATTCTCCAAAAAGTATCCTGGGAAGAATACATTATGAAGAGCAAGTACTGTAAAAAATTGTAGTAACCTTTTGGAAACATTTGCATGATTGCTGTTACATTCCCTTTAATTTTTGATGGAGCATGACAGACAAAACATGTAGGCTAGCAGGTACGACATGCAAAACCTCAAGGAATTACATTTTTAGCGCCTTCTAACAATGACAATCACATTAAATTACAATACACACAGTCACGTTAACATCAAAACAAAAAAAAGATGATCATGTTAGGGATAGCTCCCTTATCAACATAACTACTTAAACTGGTCTCCTTCATGTCATGATTCTAAGCTTTATTTTCACTCTAATCCACCATTAAGAGGACACTGCTGTGTTCCACTGAATGTACACAGGCTCTTACTATGCAGAGCAGACGATAGAGCATGGTTCGCACCCAATCAACATACTGTATATGGGCTGCACTGGCTGGGCATTTACAGCACCAAGCTGAACCCCAACAGTGTAATGAGGTCCCACGGGATGGCCAGGAAAGACAGCACCGCTGTCCTTAAAGACAGACTGCTACAGACACTGATGTATTACTCAAAGACTAGCACAGAGTCTACCATCGCTGTTTTAAAAATACATCATCTCCTCAAAATAAAAAGGGAGAGATTAGACACTAGGCTACTGCAAATATTTTCAGATGAGTTCATGCAATATTACAGCACTTCCTATATGAACCTACTTGTGTCTCTACAGGAATTATTGCTGATAATAGTGTTCCTAATTGCTCTATGTGCGTCATAAATCAATGGCTTCCCTGTAATGGACGAGAGAATGCCATTAGGAGCTTTAGCTCTGAGGTCTGCGGATACCTTCATTGCTCCTCTGGCTCACAGTGCTAGAGTAGGATATCATGGGCAGTTATACTGTATCTTAAAGCCACTGCACACGATATGCTGCATTCAATTATTATTATGAGCTGAGATTGGGTTGTATGTGTGCATGGTTTGTGAAGGATGATGTTTTTCGATTAGCGATACAAATACGGAGCATGTATTTGCTTTGATTCAACAGCTGCATCAGTTGCAAATCGCTCTGGTGACTTAATTTAGTGGTTTGAATTCGTTTCAACAAAAGCAGTCATTAGGCTACATTTCAAAAATGTCATGGCATTAGCCATATGAGTAATGACAGGCCTAGTAAAACACACACGGGCACCAGCACACTAGAACCACTAAAGCAAGACACATTTTAGACTATGAAAATGTACAACACTGCATTGTGTCACTGTTACACTATTACCAGAACTTGGTTTCCAGAGTTAACATTTTGTGTGTTGTAAATCCACGCTTATTAAATGACTCCCTCATTACACCAAGTGACAAAAAATAACAAAGCGTGTGTCAGTTCCGCCCCGCTTGTCCTGTGTATCCCTACCGGTCACACGTGTTCACTCACTGATATTTGGTGTCCTTCACAGACATGTCCCTTGGGTCCCCTTGGAACCCTACCCATGAAACCATCCACAATAACCTTCATAGGGATAAAAGCCAAGGATACTGTGGTCCACGGCTCTATCTATTCTTTACATGTGTCACTTTTATATCTATGGCCTTTGTTCATTCTACCTATCTATATGCATGAGTTATCCCAACTGGAGACTGCAATTGAAATGGAAATAATCCCTATTTTCCTCAACTCTGATTCAGAGCTATAACTTTTCCCTCTTTGAGGCAGTGCTGTCACATTGGTTGTACCTTAGAGGGGTCTGCTTATGCTGCTCTGGGGTGAATTCTGGGGTGAACCAATATATCACAATTACGAGTAGATAGTCGCACTTTGACGCAACAAAGACATGTCGCCTATAAATCTCAACAGGCCATCAGTTACCATAAATAAGATCATATAAATAAGATCTTTGTTCATTATGTCACTCAACATCCTCTTATTGTTTTTTTATGGTTTATGGGTTTTAATTTGACTATAATTCAAGAAGATTAAAGCAATACTAATGCAGGCACAGGACTGCATAGCACAGTCCTCGTTTTATTGACTATCTCGCACAAAGCAACACAGCCTTGTAAAACCAATTCACTAATAGCCTGCAGCAGAGGAAAAAAAACATGAATGATGTGTAATAAAGCATAGCATAGCAACATAGCAATGAGCAAAAAAATTCCCTTTTCCTCTCAACGATGCCTTGTAAACACTGGGATATGAAGCGCTTATAGACGCCGCTCTGTTGGCAGCACGCAACATTGTCTCTGGCAAAACATCTCTGGCAAAATGTCTAAGCGCTGAGAACACATAGGGTCCCTTCAATAACATCCTCCCGGTCATGTGGGAGCCATGAAGAGAAGGAAGAATAGGTATATCCAAGGAGGAACCCTCGCCAGGATTGGACTGGCGACTGACTCCCACCCCCTCCCTCCTCGGGGGGGGGGGCAGGCACCCCTGAATGCGTGAGATAACATTGACCCCATTGCAGGATTGTCCTTCAGCCTCAACTTTGCAGATTAATTGTCCGTGCAGCGCGAGTGCAGCCATTGATCATGCCAGCCCAGTGGCTGCCAATGATGCAGTGGCCTGTTTAATAAGAAATGAAAGGTAGATTGTGATGAACAGTGTCGCTTATATTTTAATCCCCCCCTCCTCTTCCTCATCTCCGTATCCAAGGCTACACGGAGGGCAATCTCCATAGCTGATCAAAGTTACCGCAAAAGGAGCTGGTAAACACGCACATTGCCATGCCCAGGCAGTCTGAGATTGTGGCGATAAATGAATATTTCATAAGCAAACACATTTCCAGAACATACCGGGCTGGGCTGCCTGTCACCGAGCGAAACATGAAAGAGGGGGGCTCAGGTATGACGCCGCAGCCACTCTCGACTCGCCCTGTGGCACAGCGAAACGGCGGTCGTCACCGTAATTGCTTGTAGCTCTGGAGCCTGAGCTGAACCTCAATTAGAGCCATATACGTGCTATGCTCCTCTCCTGCCAGTGCCAGCCACACAGTCTATTGTCTCAACACTGGGTATCAGCGCCATGTTTGACATAATTAGTTTATGTTGTTTACAATCTGAAGCTGTGGATTAGTGTAACTGTTCACTCAGCTATGGCCCGGGCTCATCACAAAAGTGTGTTTCTCTTGTGCATCACTGCCTGAGAGCCTACTTTATTCAGAAGGATGATAGCAGAGCTTCATAAACAGGAAATGAGCCTTTGGTTTTGCTTCTGTTGTCTGATATCTGTAGACGCAGTTCCTCACTTAGCATATTTGGCCAGAAAGGTATTGAAAACATCACCGTCATACAGTAACCAAAGCTATGTTGGACTAAAAATGAAACAGGAAACCAACAGGAAACAAATGCTTCATCTTTGGTCAGTCTGTTTGCTTTGTCATTCTGGAGAAAGCTTGTTGATCAATTAACTATCAAAATAAAGACACATCTTCCTGTAATGCCATAGGGTGCTCACTCAGAAGCTCCACCCCACACATTGGAAACACATTCCCATGGATATAAGACTCAAAATGTATATACAGCTAAGACCAATTTGTTTGTGTTCCCATTAACAGTACAAAGATAGGGCTCTATAGAAACACAGGATTATTTTTTCACCATGCACTGACATCGGATATCTAGTGTACGAGAAGAGTAGATATTCTCTGAAATTCTCCTCCGTTTTAGGAAGTGATGTTTGACAAAAATGGGTTCAAGGAGCACTGCAGTACTGTATGTAGCCAAACAACATCTATCTGCCCACTAGATCATACTGTAGGTCTCTTCATTTTGAGATTGTAGTATTGTTTGGTCACCCTCTTGGTTCCAAGATAAAAACACAAGCAAGTGTATTCTGTTTGAATAAAGACTATGGATATAGCCTAGTTTACGACTCTAATACTCCCAGTTACACCAGTGCGTGACTCCATCTCCAGTATCTAGAACTGTAGCTGGGAGCTCAATCCAGACTGAATCTTGATACTGCTTTACATGGGCTGAAACTGAGAAGTCAGGTGTAAATAGGGCCACAAAGAATGGGTTCACTGTCTCTCTCCTTTGCTGTTTAGCTCACCCCAATCTCACTCCTGTGCAGGATATCACACACACACACAAGCACACGCACACATGCGCTCACACACACACACACACACACACACACACACACACACACACACACACACACACACGTAAGGAGATATACATCTGACAGAATACAAACCCACAGCTGTGTGCACAGACAATGCTGAAATTGCTCTCTCCCACATCTTCAAAGGCACCGCGCCCCTGCTTTGGCAGGTATCAGTACGAATATGAAAAGCACACAGTAGATTTGAAAAGCTAAAGGCACAGGTGTTCCTAATTTAAAGTCTGTGTGATTGACTGGATTTCATTGTGTGCATGGGCTGTGTCTTGCTGACACGTGACATTATATCTGAGCAGGCAGAGCTGTCGTACATCGTCGTATGTTGACGTAGAATGAGAGAGTATAACCATTCACGGTTAACTAGGCTGTGGGCGCCACACACTAAGTTATGATGAATGTGCTCGCTCGTGTGTACAAAGGCTCCCCTGTTTCTTGCATTTTGCAATCTAAGTCATTAAAAGAAAAGGACGAGAGCCATGAAATGTGTCAGGCGGCTGCTGCATATTAAGTGGTGAGAAGCTGGCCGACATCAACCTGCTTGGAGATGGTGGACACTGTGCTTGTCCCAATACTGGCCCTTGCTCAAATTGTTTGGTGAGAAGCATTCGACCTACTTCTGGACACAATGCAATACTGCCCTGAATACACAGAGGCTCAGGACCCCGTGTTATAACAACTGCCATTAGAGAGTCTTATATTTGACCTGGGAATTAGTCTAAAGTGGCCACCTGACCTGGTGTGGTGTTCCCTCGACATGTGATTGGTTCAACATTCAGAAAGGTGCTGATTTTTTATTAGTTTTCACTTACAGTGATTTCAATTTGAAGTGGAGCAGACTAGGTTAGGAATATTGCTTAAGGATGCTTAGCCTACGGATATCCAGGGAAATGCCCCCCTTTAAAAAAGTATGGTAATATTATAGAAACGGTGCACTGTGCAGTATAATTGATAGTACGATACAGATACATTTGCCTACAAATTACTGTATTCACACAGGGAAGATTACAGTAATGTTTGTCAGAATGTGGCATGCATGTAAACTTTCTGTGTGCAATTGCTAAATATTTCAATGCCAAGTATAGGATATATGCTGTGCTGACCACTGTATACAGTAGTTGATTGAATTTGAAATTACATTTTATTTCTATTGTAATGTGTGTCATGAGTTACAGTTGGTGGATGATCAATGCACTAAACTGGAACTGGTCTTAAAATGTAGGCCTAGGAGAACTGAAGAAAAACTATGCATCATCAACATTGCAATGTTGCAATCTTGACAACAGGGACTCAGCAGCAGCAAGAGCACATACTGTACATGAAAGCACTTGAATGGAAATGCTACAGGTAATCTGTAATTCTCTGGAGCATTTCACCCTGGATCAAAGTATTCCAAATCAGTCCTGGTTATTCCTCTGGAGTAAAGGGGGAGGAAAGCAAGAGTGAAGCACTGTTTGAAATTGTAGACCAGCAGCCCAATGTTATACTACTGCAGGCCTATTATTTGCCTCTAGGATTAGCACCCATGGTAGCCTACTCGACAGTAGACTAGATTTGTCTGTCGTGTGGTGTGGATGCGTTCATCCCTGTCTAACCCACACACCGCTAATGTTACTAAATAAACCATCAATGGAGCATATACATTTATAACAGTCAAGATTGAACTGCAGATTTAATGTAAATATAGCCTATCATATTAAATGAATGCGAAATCAAAAGCAGTCGCCGACTGAGAGCCACTTAGACCAGAATACAGGCTACAGATGGATTTTTTTTCCAACCATAGAAATATTGCAACCTAGTGAATCAATGCCCGGATTATACATTGATATTGACACAGCCACATCTGTACCCACCGATAGCCTTCTTCTACTTTTCATCAAATAACTGTTGACTCATAGCCTACAAGGCACCAATAACAGAAGACCACGTTCAACAGTTCATTCATAGTCACTTCACCCGTCACGCATGCAGTGTCAACTTGAAACAAGTGCATTTATCATCATCATCATCATCGCATTTTAAGAACTAAGATCAATATTTGCATCACGATAGATTTAGCATGGTTTTGTAAAATATGCGAAAACAAATGTGTAAACGTACCGTTACGTGCAATTCATATCGTGGAAAACCTTCGCAAAAGTTGAATATTCGCCCCACTGGAAGAGCAGAAGAGATCTTATCGCTACGTAGGCAAGTGGTGGGATGAAGCAGGAATGCTTTCCTCCTGGATCCAGTCGCTGCCCCCAGTAAAAGTAATAGGGCTGCTTCCTCCACAAAGACGTTCAGAGCAAAGGGACCCTGTCGCAGTCAATAGCTTTTAGAAACCCATGGCAACGAAAAGAAAAACCGTGCACAACTTCTCAACGTTGTGACCGGGTTAAAACGCCCTCAATGACAGCAACATTATTCTGAGCACAGAATGGGCAGGTTTTTGCAGGGGCGGATGGGGGTGGCAACAAAACTCTTAGCAAGGATGCTATTTGAATACGGGATAGGATTAAATAATTTAGTTTTTATATTAGTTTTCACCCATACATTTTCAATCGTTTTTTTTTTGTGGCACATATAGGCAATGGAAAGGAAATCGTGTAATTAACATAGAAAACGGCTAATTATTATTAAGTGTTAACCCTTATAGTATATAAAGGCAATTCATTAAATGTATAAATGTTTTCCCTTTTTATCACAATGTGGACCCACTGTAATAGGAACTATAGTCTCAACGGGAATGTGTGATTTCAGCACCTCTGACAGCAGCCAAATCGTTAGAGCCCTAGCTAGCTGTTCCAGTCAAGCACATGAGGTCAGGTACCAATCAAATTAGTTCCTAAGCTCAAGCCAATAAATGGGCGTCTATTCCAGGAGATGCTGTCACTTGTGTTGTGTTCAATGCTTCTTGATGTTAGTGATTTTGTTTTTACTTCTTAATTTTCCTTCTTCTTGTTGTGTTCTGTGATCAAATAAACCAATTGATCATTCAGTATGCCTTTCAAAGGTGTGATCCCCAACTCATCATATAACCTTAGATATCCAAGACCACATAATTTCCACAAAGAAGCCAACAGATTGACTAGAATCTGAATAATGTGATTATGAGTATTATTGTCCCACTGACTGAATTACATAATGGCCATGAATGGGCAAAAAGTGAAACAGGATCTTGTTTGGTCCGGCCCTCCCTCTCACACTGAGTGCTTTATAAGATCAAATGAGATTTCTCGGTTTTCCAAGAGCATCTGCTTGGGTTTTGAAACTCAACTTCCTCACCATTACATTTGCCTGCTGAATATCAACAGCCCTAATGCACATAGCAGACCTCAGCACACCAATGGTCATGTTACATACTAGACGCTCAATTATGATCTTGTGCTAATGATCTATACACTAACCCTGCATTTTTATGTTTTGTGCTGTAAGAATCACTTGTTTCTAGTTTCTGAGAATGTTCTTTATCTACAATAATACCTTGTGACAAATCCTTTATGCTTGCTGACTCTTGGCTGCAAAGACCCAAGTTTACCTCATTAATTCCTCATGTCTCATTAAACTGTTGATAATTTATCGTTCATTTATTGTTCATGAGCCCAGCTTATTCAGGAAGGTTGTAACATAATACAGAGTATAATACTGGACATGTATATCTACTGACTTCAGATTTTAGTAGTGTAACTTACATTCGGAAAAGCCACACCTTTTTAACAGACATTGTACACTTTAATAAAATCTGCAGTTGTATATTCAACTGATGCATTGGTGCCAGTTATTTTTCCGCCGTTACCTTTGCCTTGGAACTGACAGCTCCTCCACCCCACATTGGCCCACATGTCGGATGTGGTGCTGTGCTTGCATTTTAATTGGACAGTAGAAACACTGTAGATCTATAGATACATGTATGAAGCAATCATACCCCCACTTGCCAGACAGGGCATCACCTCATTATGTGACTGAGAATGTTAAAGTTGGACCAGGGGCAAAGAATGAGCTGTTGTGGGATTGGGGAAACAGAGGGTACCTCTGTCAAAGGTGTCAAAGTTCATGGGCATATAGCGTGAATGAGTGCCCCCCTCAAACTCCCCGCTTCCGTCTTGTTCAACTGATCAACTGATGTGTTTCTCTCTCTCTCTCTCTCTCTCTCTCTCTCTCTCTCTCTCTCTCTCTCTCTGCCTTAGGATATCACTGTGGGGCAGAAATCCCCTCATTGACGTCTGCAGGGCCGCATAATGAGAATAAATGAGCTGGAAGTAAATATGCAGGCTGCTAGTTGCTTGCTGGTCTATAGCAGTCAGCCCTTTGGCTTTCATCAAAAATTAAGATGGATTGTGTTGCCACAAAACAATGTTGCACGGCGTTTTATTTATCCTAAGCTGAGTTTGAAGCCCATTTGCAATGCAAGTGTTTACATGTATGTGTTGTGTGATTGGAAGATTGTGTTTATCCGTATATAACTGCAACTGGTAGTATATTTATAGTATGTCATTGTCGAGAACGCTTGCTAAATTCGAACTTATGTGAAAACAAAAACACCTTTCCCTTCAATGCCATGTTACCTCAGAAGCTCTGCTCCAAAAGCGTATCAGTTAACAATCGCTTACTATACCTCTAATGTGGTAGTGTATAGAATAGCACGTTTTATAATCTCCTGTTTTGGTAAGAATATGTTCATACATGTATGACAGATTAAGATATTTTGTTATTTGCCTCCCATTGCCATTAAATCATGTTTAAGATACACATTTTCGCAAAACATGGAAACGCAATGTTAATTGCACGCATGTATTCAAAACATGTGCATGTGCTACTGTGTGCTCTGCACTGCCCCTTCTGTTGGTAAAATCAGCTACACTTAACCAAGTTAAGTCTTTTCTGTTAGGGGGAAATTGGTTATATTATCTAATATGTTTTGTCTTGTTTTTGTATGCTAATTATACAGGCAACCAGCAAACATGTTAGCTGGTATTCATCACAGTGAAAGGAACAGCGCTCGACCTTGTAAACCAGGCTGGGCTCACTCATGTGGATCACTAGCTGCTCTCCAGAAAGCTTCTCCCTCCCCCAACATCTCATTTAGTCTGTAGCTTCTTGGGAAACAGCTTTTTCTGCGACACAAGCACTGTGACTTTATAGATACTACACTTAAGGGGAAAGGCATTAGCCTACAAGAAAAGATCAATGTAAAATAATAATAATAATAGGGGCCAAACAATTTTGGCATGCATCACAGGAGCTCTAAAAAGAAATATTTATGAACATCACCATGGAATACATTAGTAAATGTTTGTGGTGTTTGATAAGTTACAGTACATCAGACAACGACCCTACACAAATGGATTCACAGTGTTTGAAAAATATGAATATAGGGCAAAACTAAATGTGTTCATAAACAAGCTTAAAAAATGTTCTCATTCCCACAATAACTTGTCGGGATGGATTAAACTCCTGCTTGTCAAGTGTAAAGTCAATGTAGAGAAAACAAATATAATGCAAATCGGTTTTCTCTGAGCTGCATAATGTTTACCCACAACTGGTCTATAAACATGAAAGAATCCTTCACAGATAAGAGAAAGCTGCCATTCTGATTGCTTACACACACACACACACACACATGCACACTCACAAGCGCACGCACACACACACACATAATAAACAAAAACAGAACACATATGGCATATTGCATGCAGGCACAGACACAAAGTTGTTTCAAATGAGTTTGCACATGTTCCTCTTCTGTTTTTCATTCTCATCTGTACTTTTCATTTTTACTATCATGTCACCTAAATAAAGTTGACATTATTAGAGTTATTTTCTCCCATAGGCCTTTTTTGCAGTAAATTGCATGTATAATATATTTGCTCATCTATGTGGGTTCATTTTCAGCTATTCAACATTGGTTCTCTTCTTAGCATTGAACAATACAGTATAGTATACTTTTCATACAACTGTTTTACTTATAGCATTTATTGTTCAATACATTGATCTGATCCCTACTTTTCACTGAGAGATTATAGTATGGAAAGCCTGATCACTGTAGCATTTGCAGAGCCACCATGGATGGTGGCTCATTCATCAATCACTGTTGGTGGCTAAATGCAATGATGTTGAAGCATTTGATTAATAATGGTGGTAGAGCTGTAAAGCGATACAAACCATTGCAGATTGGTTAAACGCTGTTCAATAGTTTCAAAATGAACCAGAGGTCTACAGCCAGTAGGAGGAAACGACTGTGAACACATCCCAATGGAGCGTGGCCAGACCTATTCACAAAGTGAGTATAGACTGGTTACACCAGGATAGAGAGCTACGCCCAGTAGGAGGCATCAACTGCAAACAAGCCCTAATGGAGAATGTCCAGACCTTATTCACAAAGTGAATGTTGGGTCAGAAAAAGACTAGGTTGTAATCAAATACAGAATACAATGTATACATTAATTCCAAAAAGCCCTAGCTAAACCAAATACCTTTTAGAGTACAAAGCAAAGGCTAGAAAAAGGCTTGATTTTTATCAAATGCAGAATTATATTAGTTTTAAACTATATATATAGTTATAAGCAATAATAAATAAAAAACTAAACCAGATATATGTAGTACAGTATAAATCATAGTGTTAACAGATATAGTTCTATAGTTCTATATAGTCCACTATAGTTCTTACTGTACACCACTATTACCATCGCTTTTTGTGTACACGATACTTACAAAAATATTTTATATTCGACAGACCATAAATGTGCTGTAATAACGTTCTGTATGGCACGTAAGGGTCCTCCAACTGGGGAATGTAAAGGCTCATTTCTGCATTTTTCTTAAATGCTCTAGGCTGTATTGAGGAAAATCATGTTGGCCATTTTCACTGAGCAGTGTTGTTCACACAGCATACAGTAATAACCCTAGGGGCAGTGTGATTCATCGTGTTCAAGGGCTTTACCACTTGAGCCACAGAAAGACCTCCATCGTTCAGTTCTCTCCAACTCACATGCAACATTGAAGAGGAGAGAGCCTTTTTCACCTTCCACCAGGAGAATGGGGGAAAAACATCTGCAGCTACGCTGTTGCTCCTCCCAGCAATACTGCCGGTGCCTCTAGCGCAACTACCGTTCTCAAATGGTAATTAAGTTCTGCAGCAGACTGGCGGAGGGCGTTTTCCACCGGCAGGTTTTAGTGCGCGTAGGCGCGCTCCCTCCCCAGAGACCAAACCTGCTACGAGAGGGAGCTCCGTCATCTGCCTTGGTGAAATCATCTAATGAGTTAAACAAGGAGTAAGCCCTCACCCGATAGACTCGGAGATTCCAGGGTGCCTGCGTGCACGCAGCTATAGGATGAAAGCTGTTTCCATAGCAATCCCAGTATTGCAGCGGTAAAATCTGACAGATGCCAAAAGACTGTTAACCATCCATTTTCAAAACAGGAAGAGGGGATATGCAGCTCTTTACCAAACCACTGATTCAGTGAAGTGCATGTGTGTGTGTGTGTGTGTGTGTGTGCGTGTGCGTGAGTGACACACAGCGCCGACTGTGCATGACCGCTGAGACGAACGACAAAATAAATGTAACCATTGAAGTGAGGTGCCGTATCAAGAGAAACCTAGAATATTTACAGATGAGATAAAAATCTACAGACAGTGGATGAATCATAATGTAAAAGCATCAATGGCTATAAAATGCCGCAAGGGCCATCTTGAGTGCCTTTCAGAATGATGTTACACACATATTAGACACCACGAGCAGTGCAATGATCCAAGCAATGCTGGATTATATCTATGTTTCAAATATGAGGTAGCATGAGAAAACAGCAGAGTACATAAACGGGGACAATATTCGATCTACATAAGAGGGGATGCCCTGTGCTGGAATTTACCATACCATAATTACATTTAACAGTGCATGGATGCAACACAATGAATGTGTGATCATGCAAATAATTGCTCTTCTGCTCGCCCGACATTCAGCGGCAGACAGACTTTTTTATTCTGTTTTCCGTGAATACGAACAAAACTTTACATTTGTACAGTGTGTCTATTCTAACAATTCTAACAACACAGTCAGAATTGTAATAGGAAAAATACAATGCAGTGCTGGTTTTACAAGTCTATCATACTGTATTCTCACCAGCCAGGGAAGAAGCACTGTTCACTAAACATGCTGTATAAAGAGTGGACTAAGCAATGCATTTGGAGGTGGTTCTTTCTTTCTTTGAATGTACTGCAGACCTTCTATTCCCAGGAGATGTTCATAAAGCTGTAATGGAATTGGGCCCACAGGATAAAAAGGGGTGTTCTTTTGTCTGTTTCAATGAAATGTCTTTGGGAACCATTTTAGGGGTGACTACATGCGTGCTAGGACAAACATAGCCCATGGGGGAAGAGGTACACATCCTTAATAACTGAAGGGATTCTGTCTAATAATCAATAACAGCAGTTCTGGTATCGAAGACCTGAGCCCATTGGGCTGATTAAAAAGGAGAAGGCTATAGGCTACAAAAAAAAAGAAGAAAAAGAAAGATATTCGGCAAACAGAAGACCGTACAGTATGATCAATAACATGACATTTACAGTGTGACGAGTGACATTTTCAGTAAATTGCTAAATAATTACTCCAATTAGAGAGTCTTCCATCTGTTGCATGCCTCACAATGAGCTCTTGTTCTGGACAGTAGGTTCTGTACATTGAAAGTGTGCAAAGGAGACGTGTTACTCTGAAATAAATGTGCTTTAATAAAACATAAGCAAATCTGAGGTTCAAGGCCCAACACTGCTGCAGCATGTCCGCTATAATCACACCGTGTTCCCGCTAGTGTCTCTGCTGTTCTCCGGCTATGTAGGGAAGACATCCTGGATCTTGTTACCCGGGCACTATGGACAGATGATATGTAGGGGTCATCATTGCATTAGTGAGGGGAGGGGGAGGGTGTAGCAGCTAGGCTCTGCGCAGGAAGCCCAGCGCCGCTGATTCAGGCCTGGATGATGTCAGCCTGACAGAGAACAGACAAGGCCATGCGAGTGTCTGGCCAGAATGCCTCCCTTCCTCTCCTCTCTCTGTGCATGTTTACCACGCTCCCCCGCAATCTTGCCTTTTCATCTTCTTGCGTATGCTTTATTATATCCGCTGTTCCCGTGACAAATACAGTATGCGTAAGTACTGTGTGTTGCCTGATGAGACAGTATTATTACCCCATTACCATTGTTCAGCAGTTAATAGCTGGGAAAGAAAATTGAGTTGAAAAGTCCTTGTACGTGTATTAGTCACCCGCAAAGAGGAGCCAGTGAATGGGGGCCTTTAAATACTCCTCAGTGCCGGTGGAAAGAAATGGCGGGCTGTGTTGCCATGGAGATGTGAGCTACAGTACGTGGAATGCAGGAAGTCAATTAGCAATCCCTCCGCATCTCATTTCATATCGTGAGCAGCCACACAAATACTGGGATTTATTTTGCACGGGGTTGAATTATTCTTACAAGCATCCACGGGCTTCTTCTATGCGCTTCAATGGACAACGGTCAGTTAACAATCTGCATCTGTGGCCTGTCACCATGCGTGAGGGGGTTGGCAAACCAGGGCTACCTTTGAACGCTCTAATGCAGCCATTGTAGATCTCAAATGAGGTATGATGTTGTCTCCAGTCCTCCATGTGTTGGAGCCAAAGGTGTTGGAGAGCAGCGCACGGCCACAAGGCCTACCCCGCCTATAAATCTGACTGAAACAAATAGGAAGACCTATAGACATAGGCTACACATAGGCTATATTTGCCTGGTGTGATTTGCACGCGCTTCCAAAAATAATACAAAGACTTTTGTTTGCTTTCTGTCTTCCAGCTCTCTGGGGAGTCAGGATGTAGCGGGGGCTACAACCCCCATGCACTGCAACCCCATGCAGCACGGAGCGATGCCAAACATTGCAGCCTAAATCCTAATGCTGCGCATATACTTACAGTACTACAGTACACAGCATACAGTAGCCTACATTACCCATAAATGGAGGCAACAACGAGCGATATATTGATTCAGTGAAAGCGGTGAGCCATGTTAACCAGCATGAGACGATACATCACGGCACATATAAGGTCACGAGTAAGCAGAATGTAAATGCGCTGCCTGTGTCCATTGTCACTGCCTTGACCGGCTTCTTTGTAGACCTGATGAAGAATCCACCAGCCAACTCCATTCACGGGGGGCTGTGGGGGCTGATGCCTGGCAGCACAGAGGCTTCCCATCATTGTGTCTGACAGGCAGATGACATCAGTATGCCCTCTGGGGGCTCCGGGGAAGCGACATCGCTTGATCATCAAGCAAAATAAAGAAGGACTTTGATGGTATCATCTCGGAGTCCCTTCCCCCACCGCAACCACGGCTGTCACTCCGTCGGGAGAGTTTCATTTCCCAGTAATCGAGTTTCTGTCTCGCTTTTCTGTGTTCAGATGAAGCTACGATGAACCCCCAAATGTATCACCACGACCCCCCCCACCCCAAACGCACCCACATCTTCCCTTAGTGCCAGCCATACTGTATAGTCTCTCTCTCTCTCTCTCTCTCTCTCTCTCTCTCTCTCTTCTATTACATTTTAAATTCTATTAAATTAAAAAAGTTGAATTTATTCTGTGACACCTAATTTACAAAAACATGAAATAAACCAAGTACAAAAATGTAGTGTGATTGTGGCAAGAGGTTACAAATGTTGTATTGCCCCACATTGTAAGTGAAATTATGCTTTAAAAGGCTTTCCGAAATGTTTCCCAATGTGTTCACAGCTGAATGAGCTGAGAGACATGAGATGGTGTTACCTGTGGAGAAAAGCTGAGCTATTATCATATTGTGTGTGCTCCAGGGCATCAGTGCCTGGAAAAATGTATATTTGTTCCAGCTCTCTTCTCCACAATCTCTCTCTCTCTCTCTCTCTCTCTCTCTCTCTCTCTCTCTCTCTCTCTCTCTCTCTCTCTGTGTG
>JAOEGT010001548.1:0-11450 GCA_025447795.1 Speoplatyrhinus poulsoni
AGAGAGAGAGAGAGAGAGAGAGAGAGAGAGAGAGAGAGAGGAGAAAATGAGTAGAGCACCCCACGAGACCCAGCTGTCTACCGTGTCTGAGTGTTCGCATGTCTGTGTCTGTGTGTGTCTGCGTGTGTGCGAGCATGTGTGTGT
Source organism: Speoplatyrhinus poulsoni (assembly GCA_025447795.1). Classification (NCBI taxonomy): domain Eukaryota; kingdom Metazoa; phylum Chordata; class Actinopteri; order Percopsiformes; family Amblyopsidae; genus Speoplatyrhinus; species Speoplatyrhinus poulsoni. The sequence continues at coordinate 145 of JAOEGT010001548.1, forward strand.
GTGTGTGTGTGTGTGTGTGTCTGCGTGTGTCTGTATGTCTGTGTGCGTGTGTGTGTGTGTGTGTGTGTGTGTGTGTGTGTGTGTGTGCGAGCATGTGTGTGTGTGTGTGCACTGGCTGGCAGGTCTGGGATGTGGCGCCTGTCTTTTCTCCAAGGCTGAGATTAGGAGGGAAGGAAGGTGAGGAGGAGGAGGAGGAGGAGGAGGAGGGGGAGGGGATCTCCAGCCAGACATCCCCCCTCAGGAGCGCTCCTAACTGGGGAGAAGGAGGGAGGCTGCGGCCCTGCCTGCTCCAACTATAGCATCCATCTATCCATCCATCCCCGGCAGCTTGACCCGGGAGGATGACCTCCTCGACAGGCTAAGACCTCACCGTAACCATGGCTCCCTCGGGGCACACACAGGGAAGACAGTGAGCCAGTTGCTGCTCTTAACAGTTGGCCATCACATATGTCTTATTCACATTTAATTGGTGGCTATAGTTAGCCTAGGAAGCTACCCCTCCCCTCTTGGTATGGCTACGTACCCCATTAACAAACCTAGCAATGTGAAAAATGTTACAGAATTTGAATTGAGCCAAAATAACATCAAGCTCCTGTGTGGGTGCATGCCATTATGGTTTGTATGCATGGTATAAGGCCCTATATACCAGCTGTATCTCTATGCTTAGCTTTTGGCTTCCAGGCTGGCACCTATCAATCATCCAATCAGAGCCTAATAGACAGGCAGTTTGGGGCATTTGGCGGGAAGCCACCGCTGACATGAGTTACGGAAGAGCCAAGGAATATAGGAATGAACAAATAAAGCTGTCTTCCCTGACAGTGTGACAGCGAGCAGCCACCTCACCCTGCCAGCCGGTGTGGAACTAAAAAAGGTTATTGTTTCCGCGAGAAGAAAGGCCGGGCAAAATAATTCACTGGGAAACCAATTTCCATCACCTGCATTACAGACCACTGATGGACCGAGAGAGTAAAGAGAGCGGAAGACAGTGAGAGAAAATAGGGGGAGAGCGAGGCTGCCCACACCATTTGCACTGTGGAGCGCCACAAAAGAACATCTACAGTCGATCGTGATAAACAGTTTGCTTTTCTGCTGTTTGCTGTCTGTAAAAGCCACGAGATAAAACGCTTCAGCCGCTGTCTGCAGCTGTAGAAACTCAATCCATAATACCATGACGTATTGTGAGGGAAGAGGGGGGGGGCTGAAGAATACTCTTTTATGGGTGCAGGGTAGATGAGCGTTCTCCTACACATGTTTCTTGAGGAAGAAGACCACCTTGTAAACATTCAACCAGAACGTTGCTTGAGCCAGTGGGAATTGGCCGAGCACAGTGAGATCAGTGCTTATCGCAGCGCAGACATGCTGTATTTTAGTCTGGTAATGTCGTCATTTAACATCCGCTCATTTCCAACTGCGCCGCTCTCCCGATCGTCCCTGTCCTCATTATCGGCCAGCGGAAATGGAGCCGGTAAATTGTGTGTGCGCGTGCGCGTGTGTGCGCGTGTGTGTGTGTGCGTGAGAGTGTGTGTGATGAAGGAGAAGAATGGGAGGGGCCAGACAGGGATAGCTAAGAGAGAGGGGCTGCCAACATTTGTAGGTCAGTGTAAATGTTTAATGTTTTATGCTGATTAGTCGGCTTCTCTCTGGGGTCCAAGAGAAAATATTCTCTATCAATCTAGTTCCATCCCATCCACAAAACACACACACACACACACACCAACCCCTCTTCACGCCAATTAAGAGGAATGAGACAAGACGTGGGAAAGTGCCATTTAAACACATAAAGTATACATCCCCAAATGCACACGTGCACACGCACACACACACACAGACAAACCTACCCCATAGCCCTGACCTCATATAGGCTCCTAAATGGACTTCCCATGTTGCTAACTTTTTTCTTCTAACACCTAAAATGTAGCCAGTTCAAATAATGCCTTAATAGCTGCATGCTGTTTAATATTCTGTCCAAAAACAGCAAAGGAAGGGAGCTTGTTTTGAGTGCACATAATCATTTTGCCCTGAGCAATAATTGAAACAGTCCGATAACAATGTCGCCTTTTTCCTGCTGAATGCACTACATCATGGGGGGTGTTTAGATAGAATGAAGTGACACAACAGGGGATTGTGATGCTTATGGGGGGAGACGGGGGACTACATCATTTGCAAGGCTTTAGCAAAGGAAACGCATAATAGTCTGTTTATCTTATCAATTAGGGAACCATCATTTGTTTTGAAATGAGAAATGTGCTTGCCACAGGGCACAATCGCCTCATAAATAAGATATGCCACTAAATAAACCCGCAAACCAATTTATCCAATTTGCTATACAATGGCTTACAGCTTAATTTTGCCAATAACGGGGATATACACTTGAGAAAAATTAAACAGTAAATCTCACTGTTGCCATTTATGAAACCCAACCCCCACCCAGAGGGAAGAAGTTTACGGGTAAGCGAAATCTCTCAAGAAACAGATCTGTTATTTGAGGAACATTGTTGAGCTCTAGCATGGGAGCCGATGCACCCGTTGTTGATCAACGATCAGTTGTGACTAAATATATCTGCTTTATTCCGAACGTCACTGGAGACTCAGTGGGAACCCGGACAATAATGGCTTACATGCTGCCTCCCACACCCCACTTGGGCTGTGATTTTCATTAAAAGCACAAGTATTATGCTCTCACAGTGCAATCATAACCACCATATGTTCTGTCGCAATTCCCAGTGGTTCCAGCGCGGGGCGATAAGTCGGCATAACAGCCAGAGACATGTCAGCAACTGAATCCATCACTGTCGCCGTGGTAATTGGTAGTGTAAGAAGAAGAGGAAAAAAAGCACACTGAGTGGGATGAGACTTGATGATGAATAAACATCAAATACACCCACGCAGTGGCACGCGCACAAACACACCATTACATTACTATTAAGGCACAAAAAAACATGTTGCTTCTCGTCATTTCCAGGCTCTGGTGGAGGTGTGGAAAAATAACATGTTGATAGTGCCTTAACGAGAGTGGGCTGCCTGACAAGAGGCATGCAGTGGTCTGTCAAGCAGGTGTGGCCTGGATTCACACACAGCCCTTATCGCAGTGGGCCACTGGGTCAGTGGCTGCTCAGAGTGAAAGGAGCGATGTGTGGCTGTAATGTGTGGATGGATGTATCGGGGGGAACAGGGGTCTGCATCCAGGCCAAGGCAGGGTGGGGCACCGCTGGAGCTCAGGGAGTGAAGCGGGTGGGGGCAGGGGGGAAAGAGGAGGAGGGCGGGTTCTGGATCTGTTTGTGTGTGTGTGGCCCTACACACACACAAACACACACACGCACTCACCATCTGCACATGAACACACGCTCGCATACTCACACCAGACGGAAACCCTACTTACACCATACCCATGTTCACATGCATCAGCGTGCACACACACACACACATCCCTACTCTCCAGTCCTCTGGTTATGGTGCAGGGGCGACCATGGGTGAAAGAGATGATATTACCATAACCTAGATATTCTAACCCGTACACCATCCCCCATTGGCTTACAGGGTTACAATAGAGAGCGCAGCCCCTGGCAGCACGCAAGGCGGAGAGACAAGTCGATGCATTAGTGGTCCAACTGATACATTAAATATGAATGTGCATGATAAGCAAGCTGTCTTTAATTCGCTATTAGTCCGCCGTTTTGTTTCAATTATGTGAGCTCATCTTTGTTTTTAAACTGCCTCAACGCCTGTAGCCATTTGTCCTTTCAAATATAACATGCAAGTTGTAACTGCATTACATGTTAAGCGACCATATCTTTTTTTTCTACTTCTACTTGTTGTTAGGCTTAGCTTTGAAACCAGGTGTGTATAAGGGGTTATATTCGATTTTGGGCTTTCTACGGTGTATTGAATGGTTTAAGCAGACGCAACAGAGCAACAGAGGATCAATGCACCAGCTCTCCTTAGGCATTATCCCCCTCTAGTGGCCAGGTTTGTCCTAGCAGCTGGTGGATTTGGTAATTACAGGTGAATTTGAGATAGTTCCCTGGCATTTAGAGATTTTCTTGATGTATCATCCACTATGTTAATGCTTAGAGCCTTTAGTTGGTAATGTACACCAAATATGATATATGATGGATTGAAGTCCAATATGTTTTAGTCAGTTAATTGTCCCTCCAACTTTACAGTAAACACAGTCAGATGGACTCTGTGGTAGAAAATGCATGGGTCATGAAAACATGCATATGGACAAACAGAATTGATACTAAAAAAAAACAGACAAGAGCAGATATTACCTTTCAGACCATTTGTATTACATTTCAACTGTCGGCCAGCTCATTTAATGCCACAGACAAATACAAACATGTTTGGGATGCTCACAATGACAGCATACTGTATTTAATAAACATCTGGCTGTGGTATATGGAATATTCCAATGCTCTATTATTGCTGTTACCCAAATCAAACCATTAATCAACTTAACCATATCAAACTAAATACCAGTGTTTGTCTTGTAGGTTCATGCATTTTTATCCTCACAGAACCACACTTTGTTTTAAAAAATAAGTATTTATCAATGGACCAGCCAATGCTGTTTTAATGTTTGAGTATGCAGTTTGTTTTCATACTGTCATCTGCTGTATTCTTTTGTGGAAGTTACAATGTATGCATCGCACGATGCAGTTAGCGGCCATAAGATGGCAGTAGACCAAAAGACTAGTTTTTGTTAACGCTCCCTACAAAAACTTGACCATCTGCTCATTCACAGTATCACACAACTCAAACTCAAGTATTGCTGATCTTGCTAAGATCTGTCATTCACAAATACAGTATACCCTATACACAGGGTATACTGTATATTTAAAACTGTCTGTCTTATCATAGCTGCTAATATCTGAAAGCTAGTTGCCCTGTCTGCTATGTACTGGGCAAATATTGGCATCACAGAGTAAAACAGATGTACAGAAACTAGATATGTACTGGCCCATATAAAGTTGTTTAAGGTATGTTGACTTGACAACCGTTTTTATCAGTGAACATTGCTAGCTGACGGCTACAAATAAGATAAAAATATGCAGACAAATAGGGTTTAGGGGACCAAAAGAAAATGCCTGAATCACCACAATGTTTTCCAGTCAAGATGCTGTGTCTTAATGTGCCACAGAGCCTATTGGACTAGCTAGGTGTGGTGTGTTGAGACTGCAGCGTGAAAGCCGGTCAAGGCAGAACATACAATTATCCACCTGAATTAACCTGCCAATTATGCCGTTCAAAAGAACTTGCGTGGAGTCAATTTAGAATGTTCTTTGTAGACAGTGAGTTTAGTTGGGTTAACTTATAAAGAAAGGCCTTGGCTACAAGGATGTTAGAGTTGAAAAAGACTGAACACAGATTAATGATTCAACACTTAAAACCATGTTTTAGTTTAGTCCTTCGTGGCACTGATTGTTACACCTTCATTTATTTACATTTAGAGCAAATGAACATAAAGTCTGATTTAATACATTTCTGATAGTTATTCACAGATACATAAAGTAGATGATGTCCTTTTGCTCCAACATTTTCACTATTTTCAGTTTTGGAGAGGATCCAAAGATCATCCAAATTACTCTTTCCAATAAAAATAATTTATACAACCATCTATTTAATAAAACAGACGAGAAAAAGTTAAGAGAAAAATAAAATGTTTGTGCATTGTTCTAGTCCCAGAACTTTTTTCACATGCACAAAGACTGAAAATATGTTCATCTGTATTGATATGTATAGTACAGTAATGTTGTATCTATGTGTGTGTGTGTACTCAGATTATACTGTACTGTATTTTTTAATGGAAACTCTAATATTGTCCTCGTTCAATTGTATTACTGTAATATAAATGAGACATAGGTTCAGTGACGGCTCCTGGCGAATATCTCAAGGTGGACAATTGTTTTTGTGACCCATTCAATAGGTCAATTCAAGGCATCTAAGTAAATCATTCTGGAGAAAGCTTTTCGATCAAAACAAAATCACCTCTCTTCAATGCGCGTGCTCCCTCAGAAGCCAATCACAAACTTAAAAAGCATTGAAAATGCTAGGATATTGTTGTGCGGTGTGATCTGCACCACGTTGGTTGTGTTACTATTTACAGAGCCAGGGCTGTGTAGAAACATCTGATTTTTTCAGCACAAAGAAAAGGCAGCTAGCAGACCATTAAGATATTTGGTGAATTTGACAGTGCTTACAATCGCTTACTATACCTTTAAGTCAGCTAGTTAATTTGGCATTGTCACATTGCATTGTAGCCTACAATTTGTTTTAGTTTCTAATGTAGCAATAGCCTACCTATAGCCTAATCCCTAGATGGCAACATGCAGAGGTCTGCTTTAGATATGTAATAAATGTCTTCAGTAATGACATTGGCTAACAGGCTACAAAACACACGTTGGCTAAAGGCTGAAAACACATTCATTTAAAATCATCTGGTTCAGTTGTCATGTTTTTTAGGTGCTGCAAAACCAATTTCGATCACTCTAAATTTTACAATAGAATATGGCCAAAACGTGTTTTCCCTTGGTTCAATTGAATGTAAAATATATTGACGATTGGCGTCTGTTCAGATATTCTTAAGAATGGTTATGGAAAAGCACAAACGCATGAACGCACTAACTTACTTTGGAAGTAACATCGACAGAACAGATGAGAAACGTGCAGACGAACCATTCTAGGTTATGTTGTTGCCTAGACAACTCACATCACTGTCAGGCAGTGATATCTTTCTGGCGATATCTACACACGTTGCGCATGACGTAAACACGTTAGTGCAAACACTCCCGGAAGCCATTGAGAATGCATTGCAGTGCCTACATTTTGGAAAAAGTTGCTTTAACATGAACGTCTATGAGAGCAATCAGGATGATTTTCAGCCATACTAAAATCGCTCCAAAATGGGCGGGAAGCTAAGTTCTCCACAGAACATTGGACACTAGATTAAGACATTTAGAGGCAGGACAGTCACAGCTAGCGTTACACTGTCATAACGTTTTAAATTCCCTCCTCTCCCTTTTTAATTTTGGTAGTGCGTCGCTCAATCTCCATAAGGAAAAAAACATCCCTGCATAGGTTGTTTAAGGTATAGTCAGCTAATACACTTTCCAAATTCAATAAATATCTCCTTGCATTTGCTATTTTACCGTTCTTTGTGCATGTTGAAAAAATTATTTGATACTTCTACACAGCCCTGGCTCCGTACATAGTAACATAAACAAAGTGGCAAACACTGCTCACAACAACAAAGCCTTAGTACTATGCTTGGCTTCACAATGCATTTCCATGTGTGAGGCGGCACAGCAGAGGACCGCAGAGCAATACTGTTTTGATTTTAACTCGAAGTTAGCAAGCATTCACGAGAATGACTGACCATGCCTTTAATATTCACACCTATTTGAGGTTATACTTACATGCCAACTATATAGTGTGATATCACAATTGTTGAATAACCACTTGAGTGCAAGACTCTACATATAACAATACATGGAGATGACACCGCAATATGCATTTCAACACAAGGAACATGGAACAACTATACAGTTTGTTGCTCTCTTTTGCCCTGCTGCAAGTCTGACATAAGTTAGTAGATGCGTTAGCCAGCTGTGATTAGCTTCTTATCGCAGATGGAGCTGAGGTATGGCCTTGAGCTAAGGTGTGTTTTCTGTGGGACTGGCATTTTGGATGTCTCCATAGCCTGGCTCCTGGGGCCTGCCAGAGAGAAGAGACATGGAGGAAGGCAGACTACACTAAAGGGGACACACTAGGGAATGCTGGTGATGTACTGTTAGCCAGACAGTGTGGAGTTACAACTAGATCTACTGGATACAACGCCAGTCTGGGAGTCTCCTAGATATAACACAAGGATTGGAATGGATTCATTTTGGACCCACCTCATAGGATAATTAAATGTTTTACAGGTTTGAAGGTATATTGACTTAGTTACATTAGTTTCCTGGATTTCTATGTTTTTTCCCCAACCATCTCTTTATATTATACTGTATAATATACAACCAAACACGTCATTTTTAAAGGTAATTCAATTCAGACTAAAACCTCAAATATTATTAAACAAAATGGTTATACACATCTTCTGCTGTGTGTATTTTCTATACCATCAGCTGCCTAAACATGTTCATGATGATACTGTAGATGTGTTGCTAAAATCTATTCAATCAGTATAGTATAAGCATTGCATTTACACTGTACACTATCCTCCAACAATCCACCCTAACCTTAAGCCCAAAGCCTAATGCTACAATATTGTTGTGGAGTTTGTTAGGATTCCCTTAAATCAACAAATATAATCTTAACTTTGAAGTAATTCATGACATGTAGGCCTGATAACTGCAACAGCCATTATTTGTATACAAATGTCTAGTACAGTTTATGATACATTCAGCTACTGAAATGCTTGTTGAAAGTCGATTTGTATACATATACATTTTATAAGTAGTTATTGCTTAAAGATGTAAATGTAGACTTAATGTAAACAATATATATTGTATAGCTTTTTCCTCTTGTTCTGAATCCAGTGTTTGTATTCGGTTTATGATAATTATTTTATTTGTAAATATGACACATTGTGTCATTAATTTATTTATAATTAATTATTCAACATCCATACAAATGTATGTCTTCTATAAGTGCACGTCACAATAAAATGGCCACAGTAATCTAACCAAGAGTTGCTAGGTGTTAACTATATCAATGTTTAAAGGAAAATGCTAGAGAAAATATTGCCTGTCAAGCTCCTTTGGCAATTTCACATTTGACAAATTACAGTAGGATAAAATCTAAGATGTAAACAAAAGTGATATGTGCTGTAGCATTAGTATTAAAACAATTAACAGTATGTACAGTAGACCTGACTAAAATGAAATAAATGCTAACAAGAGTTGCTATTACATTAACTCAGGCCATCATGTTACCTCTCCCCGCTGCAGGTGGCTAGTGTGTTTCCTAGAGAGGACAATTAGCCTTCGCCATTGCTAATGACTACTCTGGGGATGCAGCCGTTGAGAAGCTCACAGTTTGGAACAGCTATTTCATTCAAAATCCCACTGTGCGTGACCTTTAGGCAGCCTGCAAGTCTGCTATGAAACCATATACGGCTACTACCAAATCCTTATTTACAGTATGCTTGTTCATGACGTTGTAGAACACCACATTGCAAATTGGACGCATGTGGGCATGACTTCAATTTTGTTGTGCAAAAGCCCGTATGCCAGAGAGACCTAGACTCATAATTCTATAGAAAACCTTCGTCATTTACTTGACACATTGAACATTTACCAAGCTGCAGGTGGATGCTCTTGTTGTCTCACTCTCGTAGACGCTCGCGTAAATAATTGCAGAAAATATATGGCCCACATACAGTTTCTCTTGTTAAAAGCTGGCCCGCCTGAATATGTAATTGAATAGCCCAACACAACACAAATAGTCCCGCAACCATACAGTAGTTCTAAACTCCTATCGACAGTCCCTCTGGTTCTGTGTCGGCAACTACGTGGCTGGACTGTTACCAAAACATAAACATCATGCTAGCTTGTTACATACGTTTTCACGTTACCGCAGATCAGCTAATTTGTATCCAATACATTCGCGTTTGTATCATTATGTAGTCATGTACATTTGCCTCTCTCCATTTATCACGCAGCCAGGGAATTAAAATATGTCACTTTAACAGCTTATCACAAGTTTATTGTTTTTTGAATTAGCAACTGTTATTAGAAGAACACTGGTAAAGTGAAGTGATACATGCATAGTAAAAAGTCCCAGTGCGTAAATATATACGTATATATTATATCTGTGAAAAGTGCTATATAATTAAACTTACTATATCACTTTTAACTAGGCACGTGTGTGTATGTGTGTTGCTCTTCTGTGCATTCATAAGGGGATCTTCACTTAGTAAAAAAAGGCTATAGTGCAAGGGCCACATCTTTAAACATCTTTGACACGTTTTTGTGTCGTTAACGCTCTCAGAAAGAGTCCCGTTCTCTTTATCGCTTCTTTATGGCTTTTTTTCTGCCTTTGGGTGTCTTGTGTTTGGCAGGTGCGATCTGCCACCTCTTCAATTATCCAATCTACATTATGCTCACATTACATGCATATTTTTACTCCCTAAATATCACCAAGATTATAATAAACACATGTAAGATAATGTGAGTCATGCTTACCTGCGACGATATATTTGTGGTCTTCAGTAGGCAAAAAAGGGGTAAAAAGAAGACAAATTAGTACTGCAAGAACATGTACCAAACACAACAGAGCCAGTGAACATGGAGGGAAATGGTCAAAACAAAAAGTGATGGACAGAACGTGTTGGAGAGGCCCCCATGCAATCCACTACTATCCTCATCCCAACAGAAACAATGTGCTGAGGTGTACACATTTAGGGAACATGAATACTTGGACAAGTAGGAAAGCCATGCATCATTTCATTTTAGAAAGACATCCGTTTATATTGTAGTAAGGAAATGAATGCACTGTCTATCAAAGATGCTACATGTATCAGAGTGAATTGACTCTACTCCTCTCATATCTCCCTGAACAGTTAAACACACACAGGCCTGTTTAACTCCTGTTACGCTGGTTTACGTAGACAGAGCACGAGTGGAGAGTATGAGTGGCTGCGACAAGCCACATGAGCCTCATATATAAAAGATGAACTCAGCCAATGGAAGCCATTCACCTCAGCACTCCCTCAATAGATTATTAACAGGACACGCAGACTCAACAACTAGCTTCACACGCCACAGAACCTCCATACATTAATATCATGCTATGGCGAGACAAACCATTCCAGACTCACGTGTTACTTGGTCTCTTACTGCTTAGCATAGTGTGTGTAAAATTAGTCAAGTCAAGTTTATTTATATAGCCCTTAATCACATTACAGTCTCAAATGGCTTTACAAGCCCAAATTTCACATGGAAGCAAACAACACCCCTAAACCTGCTCCTCCCTCCGGGCAAGGCAAAACTTCCATATAAACACCATCCCAAAAAAAGGGAATAAAAAGGGACCACAGGGGAAGGAATCCACCCTTCCAGGATGCAATAGGTGTCGATAGAGCAACAATAATTATCTATGATACATTGAACCAAATGTATCGCATTAAAAAAATAAGAAGTAACACATTGTATAAATTAAATATATTTAGTAGTTTAGTAAGGTATAAGTGGTCAGTCAAATGTAGTATTGACAGATGCCACAGAAGGGTGTGTGTAACGCTCCCCTGTTCTCGCCGGGGTAGCACGGCCGGAGAGGGACTACCCACATCCCCAGCGCCTCACGCC
>JAOEGT010001568.1:0-11446 GCA_025447795.1 Speoplatyrhinus poulsoni
CCCCCCCCCCCCCCCCCCCCCCCCACCTCCCATAGTCATTGTATGTCACCAGGCTTTAGTCTTCAGCATGAGAGCAGACCTCGTGCCGGGCTGCATGACCGCCATCCTGTTGTCCACCAATCAGGCTGTGGTCACCACAGTGTGCGCACGCGCACACACACGCACGCACAGACTCCACTCGCGCACATCACGCAGACAGTTGGCCAATCCGCTGCCCACATGTTGCACACTGGAGCCCAGTCACTAGATCAGCCCTGTGTCCCATCACTCGGTAAGCTTAGGGGAGCTACTGACTTATACCACTTAGCATTTGGTAGGACAGCTGTGTGGGATGCTTGATTGTTGCCATGTTCTGTAATGGCTCCTGGCAACAGGCCCTATCTAGGGCAGTGTTGGCTAGGTGTGGTATGTAGATATGCCAGGGCTATGCATAGCGAACATGTCTGTGGCACTGCCTGGGGAGGGATATGTGAGCAGGGGGGGAGTAAGGACGGCCCTGAACAGACTGCCTGCACAGCCTGAGTCCTAATTATCAACCAGAGACTTGTATGGCACGGACAGCATTTGTTGAGGAAAAGGGAGACGGTGTGTGTTGTCGGTGTCTATAAAAAGCTAAAGCACAAGGTCACAGCTACCACGATTCGGATTAGAACTAGTGGAATTTAGCAAATGGACACGGAGAGCTATAGTGTGTGTGGAGGCATACATATGACTACAACTGGCTACAAAAAATGCTACCCTTCAGCCAGTCACTGTTGTTTTTGTGATGTTAAATTTTTAAACATTTCACAACGCTGGCTGAATATTAAATGGTGTTTTGCAGATAATGTGTCTGCGACTGCAACCGTCAAATCATTTTAAAAACACTGTATTTAGCAGTAATATTTATATATAAAAAAAAAAATCTTTGCACGATCATGTTGTTGATGGGACATTATGTACGTGAACACATAAATCCCACAGCAGACGAGGAACCATGTTGATAAGCTGTGTTTAGTGCTGTAAATCTGTAGGTGAGGCGCTTGTAGCAATATATGCAGCCACAATAAGGACACTTAGCTGCTTGGTGAACATATGTATTTTTGGATCAACGAATGTGAAATTCTTGTTTTGACGGTAACACAGTTGACTTCAGTCAGGAGAAAGTATCAATGTTTAATTAATGGTAGATCCCAGTGGTCTACAAGCTTGCTTCTGGTGAGGCTAGTGCTTTTAAAGATTGACAGTGTCCAAGGGGTCACCAACTTGATTTTCCACACTGTCAGTCACAGAAATGTCTAAATATTCATGAATGATGGCTGGATTTGTTAAATGCTAGAGTGTAGACACTTCAGTAGTGCTGGTGAAGTGCCCGTAGCGTCATTGAGTTCATGTCGTATCGATTCTCTAAAATGCTGCGCAGATGAGGGGAAATACGGCTGGCTGCACCATTTCCTTTCCATCGTTTAGCCACGTCCATCAAGGGCATTGTTATGAATGCTGAGATGACAGGCAAGATGTTGTACTGTAGGTAGATGGCTTGGGAAAAGTGTTCTTGTGGCAGATCGTGTTCATTTCTTGTTGTTTTGCATGTATTAGGCCTGCCTATTTTCAATCTTTGTTTGATACATTTGATTATTTGGTGTTCATTTCACAAGGACAATGGCATCACTGCATTCAGAAAACAACATTTAAAGACAAATAAGAAAACAAAACAAAATAAATGTAACTTTAATATGGGGATTGGCAGGTCCCGACCAAAACCTCTTATCTTCATAGAGTTGCATCCAGTCACTAATCTCCAACAGTCTGAACACTGGTGGTATGTTAAGTGAGAGTGAAGAGGTTGTTGGGTCAGCCATGTTTCCCCGTTTCAACCAGCCAACCAACACACACACCATGTTTTCCTCTTGCAAGCCCGCTGGGTGATGTGTGTTTGTCTGTGTGTGTGCGTGTGTGTGTTTGTGTCGACCTGTTAACAGTGACAGACCTGGAGTCACATGCTGTGTTAGTGTGTGTACGGGCAGGTCATTAGCTTGTGTGAGTGTGATCAGCCTGGCTAGATCAATACTATGAATCAGGACTCTGTCTTGGTACAGAGAGCCCTGATGGTACCCCAATTCCCCTGACTTCTAAAATGATTAAGCCAAAGCTAACAGGGTACTTGTCTCTCTATAGCAGCAGAGGAAATGGAGCTTTTTTTTTTTGAGTGAGAGTCCTATTTAGATTCGCCTGTAAGGAACAGTAATGAGAATAATGTCCCACGTTAATAATGTCTTTGGCTAAGTGCTATCTCATCCATTGCCCTTCATGTGGGAATGAGGCATGCTTGATTATTCTGATAGACCGGAGACACCACCTAAAACACGATATAACTTTGACATTGACCGAGCAGCCCTATATTTACAGTGGATGCTTGCATGTGTCGTGTATAATTAGGCTGTGTGTGTGTGTGTGCACACATGCCTGCGTTACACAGGGAACATCACAGAGAACACCGTTTAATGGGTGTCACATCCCTCACTGCTGAGCTCAACACACTGACCCACTTTGGCTCCCCCACTGCTAGTGCATCTGCAGCATGCTTTACAAATGCATGAGGCATTAAGCCCCGCTGCCAGGCGTAGGTAGGTAGGTGTGTGTGGAGGTGAATTATTGGTACAGTACATTGGTTCTCATCTAAATAGAAATACATTAACTTGTGTTTTTTTTTTAGCTGTAAACTAAGTAATGACTGGTCTGCGATTATGAGACACATCAATGCTGGTGTTAATATTGACAAACATTTGATAAAAATCTGCATTTTATGCGCTGAAAACAGATCTACACATCATAACCATTTAATCACCCCAGGACCTGGCTGATTATTATAGGTACTCTTGTACCAAGCGTACCGCTCATACGTCCTCAAATTAAATTCTCAGCCCCTCCCCTGCCCTCACTCAGCTCCTTGATGCATTTTTCAAAGTTGCAGTAGGTGTCAGGCTCAGAGCTGGGCTGCAGTTACACTTTAAGGAATGCATAACCCAAGCAGAAGTGCTCATTGGTTCTCATCTAAATAGATTAAGGAATTAAGGCATTTCTAAATGAAAGCAGAAGTGGTAATATTAGTTTACTAATGATCACAGGAGCTTACCATGCCAGCATGCTCATTGGCAGCAGCTGGACCCAGTGCAGGGTGCTGTTATGAGGTGTCAGACAGGCCTGCAGTGCTGACATAGACCTGTACATGTCATAGTTCTATGGTGATAACACAGAACTGGCATATGCTGAGTTAAAGTGGAATTGACTGATTCACAGCCCGCCCCTTTTTTTCCCTGTCCTCCAATAACAGTTTAAGAGCATTTTTTAAAAATCCAACAGAAACTCTGTTTTCCTGTTATAACCTACTATGCTGTTTTGTCCAACAAGGTTACAGTAACTAGGCTGGACAGGCGAAAAGGGGCTGGACTGTTGGGAGCGGTCAATTGATCTGTAAACTCAACTCTGTAGCTTCCTTAATCTAATGTCACGCTAAAGGCCAAATTACGCTTCTGTGTTGAAGCTACGCCGTAACCTATGGATACGTTCATCACAGCCTGACACACACCTCTCAAAAAATGAGAGACAGACTACCCGTCTGTCGACGCAGCCAACAAGTCTTGTGGATGCAAGCCCACTAATTGCAGAGTGCTTTGGAATTAGAGATCTGTATAACAACGTCCTGCACAGGCACAGAATCTCTCATTGACAATCCTGATATTGTATATTATTGTTGGAAAGAAAAGTCATGCCTTGCTTGAGCATTATTAGCCAAGACTTCAACTTTGCACATGACAAGACGGGGATTTCCCTATGGGAATTCCTTGTTGTACGTGCAGCGAAAAGCTGTATTTTCAAAATAATGTATATGATTTTGTGTTTCTTGTAATCAGTGTTGGTGTAGCTAAGAGACTCAATGGAAAGACATATTTTTAATCGGTTATTTCAAAAGGTTCACACTCTATTAATGTTCTAATTCGGAGCTTAAACAAGACACTTCCGTATTGCGGGGCCCGTGCGCAGTCAACATGCACAGGTTTGCACAACCAACAGGCAAGCGCAGAAGTGTAATATGCCCAAAACGGCATAAGCTACGCCATATGCTAGGGCTTATGCTATGGCGTAGGCTTGTCGCAGAAGCATACATTGGCCTCATGTCCTCATCAAGAGGTTTGCCCCATGATTTAACCCTACTGTAGGTGTTAGACCTGCAACCCACACTTGGATTCATGCGCCATTCACTTCTATTCTCAAACCACTGTTCTGCCTACAAAGCGGAACAAGCCTCTTCTGGTAGTTTGAGTTTTCTCCACTTGCAGAATGTACACGTGTCACGTGCACACGAGCGCAGCAGGCACATGAACGGGGGGCCAGCCATTGTCTTTTTTGAGCCATGGCGGCGCAATGAGAGGGAGAGGACATTGGCCGGCTATTCTGACAGACGGCAACAAGGCTGGTTAAGCTGGTCAGGCTGGTCGCCGCGTTAGAGACTGGACTGCACAGCTCTAATGGGGATAATGGAGAGAGCTGGCTGAAGCTACTTCACAAAGGGAAACATCCTCCATAGTCTGCCATGAGTCACGTTCAGGCTAACAGCACTTCCCCTGCAACAAGCCTCAACACGAGCTGTTCCCTCTGTCACTCAAGCGGCTATTCTCTTTCCCCGTCCCCCAACTTAATTCTTAAGTCCCCCTCTAATTGAGGTGGCCTTAGAGCCTGGAAGATAGTCGGCCCTGGCTCACAGTCCCGGACCTTTACAGTTTATCTCGGTTCACATGAAGGGATTATTATTATTATTATTATTATTATTATTATTATTATTATTATTATTATAATAATAATAATAATAATAATAATAATAATAATAAAAAACATAGATTTTTTGCGCTGTCCCTGTAAACATTTCTTGTGTCTGGGCAACTCTCTGTTTGTCTGTCAGAGCAGATCAGAGCAGTGAGGCCCCAGTGGAGCCTGCAGGCATGATATCACCGTTCACACTGCACACTTCAGCTCAACTTAGATTCAGAGGCAGCGGCTGTGCTTGGCAGCAGCTGGGGGGGGGGGGGGAGAAGAGGCAGGGAGCACTACGTTGAACCTGGCCCTAAGAGAAGCCATGTGTAAGGCAGGGGAAGCAACTGTGCACAGCTGTTCCCTCATACGTGGTCTAAACGGATCGTGTTGCCAGCGATCATGCCTGGTGAACTGCATCATGTTATTTTAATGTCTGCGTAATACTTCTGTATTTTGCCTTGCGCTTGCATCTCCCAAGATGTTTGTGTCTGTGTGCTATATAGCTAGAGGTGTGAGGTGTAGAGCAGGTGTGGAAAGGGCTTTCGTGCAACACACTGTCCACCGCCTGGGGCTGTTTCCACTGTTCACTCATTTTACTGAGTGATGAGACGCACAACAGCTCAACAGAACTTTGTGAACTTTGTCCCTTGTTAGGAAACACTAGATACACATGCTGTGTAGTGTAGGCTTAATGTGTGTTGGTCCAGTTGTCCCAGCAAGAAAACATAACTTTTCTTCTCTACTTCATCTGTTGCAGAAGACTTGAATCTAGGCTTATGTAAATGTTCCGGATAATCGATGTATTTACCTAATGCTCCACTTATATTTCACTAGGTGAACTTTGTACTGTACTGCATTCTGTCAAACCTAACCTGAAGTGGATGAGTAGATTTTGAGTCCACCGTCATGCACCAATATTATCTAATATCCTAGCCTGCTTTCATCATTGGGTGTAGTGAGACACCTTGTGGTTGAAGAGAGAACTTTAGGTTTTCAGTAACCAAATAGTGAAAGTAAAAGAAGGAATCGTTGAAGCGTTCACATGCATTCTAATTAATAATCGACCTCTCTACCATCTGCTCTACGTAAACATGCCATGGGTTCTCAAGTACAAACAAGCATCTCTACATCCATAAGGCTATCTTATATGCGCAAGACTTACAACATACTGTATATTGCAGGTTTGTATTATGTCCAGGTTCATTCTGGAATCAGTGTGATGTCTAAGTTTGGCTGTGTAGTGACCTCAGGCAGCATTAACTGTATCTTGTGTGGTCTGTTTGATAACGCGTTGTTACCGTGGATTTACCTGTTTACATTACATCATCCAAAATGGCTCACCCCTGCTTGTGTGGGCTCAGCTCACTGCACATAGAGAGACCGGCATTCTCACAGACGTAGAGTATCGGAGATGCACAAACATATACTCTACCAATTGCAAATTGTTACACCAGACAGCTGGACTAGGACGGTGGCTGCAGGCCCTTTTCACCCTGGCTGTTGCTTCTTCCTAGCATTCACACCCGTAATGTTGCTGCTGTAATGTTGTCACTTGCAGATGCGTGGGTTGTCTCAATGCTGTGATGAATCACGTTGCGTTCCTTTTCTTTACACGTCTTCTTCTCACTATTCTGATCACAGACAGCAGCAGCCAGCTGTGGGGAAAGTCGGGAGTACAGAGTGGCAACCAGACCTCCACCACTATGCACGTCTGACATGCGACTGGTAAGTAAGCAAGTACAGTGCAGCGTTGCCTGTTGCAGACAGGCTTGGCTCTATCAGTGGGAGGTGTAAAGCTGTGCGATGTGTCTCTGTTATGAAGTGATTATACATTTGAACACACTAGGCCTAGCAATATTAACTATTCTCAATGGAATTGTTTATGAAGTTACTGTATGTATTCCTTTTTTTATTGTTTTTATCTTTCTTTTGATCAACTTTTCATGTTTTTACCAACTTGCTGTATTTCATGTAAAGCACATTGAGTTATCACTGTATATGAAATGTGCTGTACATCTGTGCTATACCTTTTATTGCTATCTGGTGCTATTTGCTTTTAAAAATATCTCTCTGTTGTAGTAATGTTTTTCCTTTTTCTTATTTCTAATTGTGCCAAGTGCCATAAACACATATTTCTCTCCTTTTACATGCATAACTGCTCAGCCCTGTAGCTTGTGTGTCTGTTTGTAGCACACGATCTCCAGCTGGGATTACCGCATTGTTGGCAAAGCACAAACACACTTGAGTTTAGACCAGGCAGGTTCTATGCATATGACTTCAGTTTGACTATCAAACTCAGACTTAATAATGGGGTACTGGGCAGTACAATTTATCACATTTTAATCGTGATATTAAAATGACTCTCATGTAACAATTACATGAACCATGTAAAACTAAACTATTATTTTGTCTTGTGTTCTTCTGAATGACACTCGCATGTGCACTTTAGCCTCTCCCGGGGGTAAAGTGAAGTAAATGCAACATCTTTCCAATGTCAGTGAGCAAGCATGTTAAAGAATTGTGATTTCAGTATTGACCAAAAATAGTTTTTTCTATAATCGAGCAGCCATAATGCATACCAAATGCATTATGCATGAATGGGTAGGGATACTGCCGTGACATACTAGGGTTTTATTTTTTGATGCGCAAGGTGATTTATTGTAAAAGGCATGACAAAGACACTGAGTTTTGAAACATAAATTATGTTCTAGATAAAAGATGCAATATATTGTAGTCCCTTCCCAATTTTTCTTCATTGGTCTTACTATTCCATCCTTCCATATATCAGCTTGCTTACAGTATCGCAATATATCACATCGTGGCCCCTGTATCGTGATACGTATCGTATCGCCAGATTCTTGCCGATATACAGCCCTACTTTTACTATTTTACCTTATCGGTTCCTTGAGTGTAATGTGCATGACTGGAGAGGTTTTGGTAGATTGGCAGTAATCCCTCTCATAGCCTGTGTGGTGTAACCTGTTCGGTGATATGGTGGATGCTGACAGCTACTTTACCCAAGCAGCTTCACAGAGGATTTCTTTTAACTCTCCCGCTGTCCTAAGGCATTTCAGCAGACTAGCAGCAGAGGGAGCAAACCGCGGAATGTCATATGTCCGTGTTGTGGTTGCTGCCCTCTACTGTCAAGTGCACCGGGTCATTTTGACGCATAGTACAGCGGGAGGGTTAAATGACATGTGTAAGCTCTGGTCTATCTTCCTCTCCACATACTATTTAAAGCCATAATGATGAATGGGCAGGCAGTTTGTAAACCACAAAAGGCCCAATTTGACCGTAATCAGTTGTTAACTAATTTAGTTAATAGCATAGTCAGCTATTGTAAGCTAATACACTTTTTGTCAAATTCACCAAAAATCTCCTGGCATTTTGCTATCTAACTGGACTCTGTGCGTGCTGAGAAAAATAATCTGGTACTTCTACAAAGCCCTGGCTTTGTGAATTGCTACATGAGCAATGAGCTCAAATCGTAGGATGGAACACTTTTGATGGAGTTTGATTTGAGTTAACAAGTGGTCTCGTTAATGACTGACTAACCCTGCCTTTAAGATCACCCGCATATCGTCCATTCACTCCTCTACCACAAGAGGGTGGTGCTGATGCCATGTGAACACTATTGTGTATAGTTCACTATATGTACAGTATATTAAGTGTGTGTGTGTGTGTGTGTGTGTGTGTGTGTGTGTGTGTGTGTGTTGTCCAGATGGCCAAGCGGTAGCTGAGGATGATGTGCCCTCTCTTGCGGTAATGCTAAATGGTGTGGGAATGATGGACCTTCCTAATGGCCAGTCAAGCGCCACCACTACCGCAACCACAGTCTCAGAGGTGAGATGTCCCTTAAAGGTATAGCAAGTGATTTTAAGATGATACCCATTTAGTCAAATTCACCAAATATCTCCTTGCAGGCCTCTATCTTACAGTTCTTTGTGCAGGTTGAGTAGATTATCCAGTACTGCTACACAGCCGTGGCTCCATAAACGGGAACATAACTAAAGTAGTGCAGACCTCACACTAGAACAGTGTCCTAGCCCTCTCAATGCATTTCCAGTCGAGCTTCTGAGGGAGAGATGTTAGAATGTATCAAGAATTACTTACTATACCTTTAACTTTAATTTAGGCTTCTGCTGCTGCAAACAAACATGTCTAACTTTATTCATAACAGCAAAGCCATCAATTCTTGTTTCCCTGGAGGGTTTGCTTGACCTTGATGTCCAATTTACCACACGTGTCAGTATTTCTTATTTTATGTCTTCCAGAAAAGCATCAGCTCAGAGTCTCTCAGTGATAAGTTCTCCTCGGAACTGAAGAAGAGTTTCGATGCTGTTGTGTTTGACGTTCAGAAGGTCTCCCCTGAAGAATATGCAGTAAGTCAAGGGTGTAGATATACAAGTCTAATACTACATGTCCCTGAAAATGTAGATGTTTATTAGAGATTAGATGTTTATTTAGACCAGAGGATAACCATCAGTAGAGGTGAAATTGGGCCAGATCTTTGGTAAGAAATAATTAATGGCACTTGGCAGCACCAAACATCCACAGATGGATTTCTCTGACTGGCCCTCAGGCGAATGTTCCATGATGACAGTGCACATTAAACACGCTCGTAATTGTATTGCTTTACATGCTAAGTGGTATGGGTGTCCTAAATGGTTCTAAATAAGAATTCAGACATTGTTTTTTTTTGTTCTACTTTTTAAACTTTATTGTTGGAAGAGTGCTTTGGATTTGTTTTTGTTATACTTAATGTTTGCCACAAGAGAGCGCTCTTTACATTCTTGATGTTTGAGCTGTTGGTCCTAGAGCTCTGTACACTTAAATTGATTTGTGTACACTTAACCTAACCTGGTTTATCAAAATAATATCAAATTATGTCTGTTTAGGCTTTGACCACAAAGGTGTAAACAATCAGACCTAAACAGAAAAACAGTGGTTTATTTAAATAAACTTTGACAGGCTAAATCCTTGGTCTGCTATCACTTTTCGCTATGGAGTTTGCTGGGGAAATTTGCAGTACGTGTTTCTTGAAAAACACAGAATAAATTGAGGAAGAACTAGTGCTTCTAATACACGTTTAAATGGTGGAAGCTACTATACAGCTCAAGGCAGAGAAGGAGAGGGATACACTGCCAAAATGTTCCCCCCTCCAAACACCACCTACGTAATAACTACATAACTCACTGACCAAACCGGACTTTACATTTAAACTGGAGGACTTTATAGGAAACTAACTGTATGTTTAGGTATGGTTACAGTTTGAAATAAATGGAAAGACTGAAATTTGGTAATTAAAGCATTGTAATAGCGTCGTACCGGAATTACATACAGTATATATAGCCTAACTGTACGAGCGACAGTGCTAAGAACCGATGGAAATCTACTTTCCCGCCTCCTGATAGTGCTGACATGTTTACATGGCCTTAAGCATGAGTCGCTCGTGACCGTACTGCTGATAAAAGGCAGATGCTAAGACTAGGGAGTCTGTAGATACTTGACCATAACCACTGCTTCTAACAGTTGTCTTCCTCCTCCAGGGCCAAATCACGCTCATGGATGCTCCTGTGTTCAAAGCCATCCAGCCTGAGGTGAGCCACCGTGCGTGTGCACATGTTCGTGTGGTTTTGAGCACTACAACCTCACAGCATACATACGCTGACATCATTTAGAGTCCATCCGGGCAAACAAGCAGGTTTGCTTATTTTACTGGCTTTGACGAGATATCAAATCAGCCAAGTCACGTGCTGTACCTTCACATCGGCTGATACGGGGCTAGGCTGTTTCTTCTTAAGGTGCACACTCACGTTGGTACAACTTGAATGCACACTCTCTCACCGACATGAGCACCGTGTCAAGGGTCTCACTGGGAGCCAGTGTAAACCCATGTCCCGGATTATCCCCTTCAGGGATAAGATGTGTTTAAGCTTGGCCACTGTGGCTTCATAAAAGCAGCACACAAACCGCAGCCTGCTGTAGTGTTGGCCTGGCGCCGGCTACTACAGGGCTGCAATGCTGTCTTGTATCAGTCGCAACCCACCGACCCACACCCTCCCTTGGCCTGACCTTTCCTTAAAGCATTTCCAGAACCAATGATTGGTTCAGTTTATGCAATGTTGACACAGCCAGAATGCCTTCAGGGGCCACCATATAACCTGGTTTTATGGGCCTTTTAAATAGTTTATTCTGTGTAATGGAAAAATGCACCGCTACGAAAATCTTGTGTTGGTGCTTTTTTGATTGGCGATCGGTAATTTCTTCCCCTTGAGATACATGTTGAAACGTCCAAGGTCTGAACTCTGTTGGGCCTGGCCATAGTCGTAGATTTCAGGGGGGATGCAGGGGATGTGTCCCATTCAATAAAAACATGAAAGATGCACCCAGACGATATCGGAGTAATAGCCCATGTGCGTATGTCGCAACACACCAGACTAGAAACCTCTCAGGGACACAGACACCAAGTAAATAGCAATAATTTTATTTAATAATTAAAAGAGACAAGCCCGCCCCAGACTATCCTAAACTCTCTGCTGACATAACCCGCAATGGTTGATACTAGATGGACCTCAGGCCAACTAAGGCTAAATAAGTGTAGCTACCACTGCCACCCACCACTCCACTATTGCTAGGTCATGCAATACATCAG
>JAOEGT010001609.1:0-11443 GCA_025447795.1 Speoplatyrhinus poulsoni
TATATATACACACACACACACACACACACCACACATACATACACAGTATATTTAAAGAGTTTCACTTGAGTAACCCCACAATAAATGCCTTTGTTTATAGCTCACAGGGCTTAGGGCATGGTGTGAAAGAAACGTTTAACTCAGTGCCAAACAAGAACAATTTCGAGTGGAATTTTCCTTTCCTCTTGCTGAGATCATCTCAGAGCATCTGTAAGCACACACTAAGCGCAGGGACCTGTCAGAATGGCATGCATTAGGTAATACTGTAGCTTGCTGCCACTGGATTTATGTGGCTGCTATAGTTCTCAAGGTAAGGCTGTATGCTGAAATTTGCCAAAATGATTTGTAACAAAGCAGTAGATATTTGTATAGGGAATCAATATAACAGCTGTATGTAATGTGGGGACCATGAATTACACTACAGAGCCCATGATTACATGATAACAGCATTACTCATGATGCATGAAAGCATAGGAGTGTTGAAAGGGGAGGAGTAGTGAGGAGTGTAAGCCAATCAGCATTAAGCAGGTGTGTAATGGAAATGTGATCCCAAAATTTATGGAAAGCTGGTATCAACCCCTAAAGGGCAGTTCCAACACAAATCAAAGGAGTGCTTTATTTAACTTGTTTTGCAGGTGGCCTATGAGCAGGCAGATTTCTACCACTCAATTGAATGGTTGGAGGAGTCTGTGCGGCTCTTTAGGGGAACAGACTAGAGTCCAGAGAACGAGGGTACTTTAGAGGATGCTCTTGACCATCTGGCCTCCTCTCACTTCAAGGTAGGAAAGGGTGATGGCTATGAAAAGCATTTGGTATTATATGCTTGATGTACAGTCCTGTATGGCGATTCTCTAAATTAATGTTTGGCATGTTTTAGATGGGAAATGTCTCCTACGCTCTCAGTCTGTCTCGGGAGTTACTTCACCTTGGTAATTGTTCACTCAAGTGACACTGTTCAGTGAATTCCAACGAATCACTACTGATTAACATATGTCTGCATTACGTGCATATCATCCATGATACAGACCATAACATCTGGCCAGGTGTTTTTATAATGCATTTCATTTATGTATTGCACTCTGGTTCACCAGGAGATAGAAATGGTTTCTTGAAATGTAAGCTATTACATTTGCTTTATAGTTCAAATGGTATATGAAATTCTGCCAATAGATTATTATTAGTCATACTATGAGCACTAACATCTCAGACCAAAACAAATTATCTGTGGGGTGCATGCACACACACACACACACACACACACGGCCAGCCCGGCTATGAAAACAAAGAACAGAGGAGCTTGGTTTTAAACACACACAGAGGGAGTGTTATGTAATTTCTGCTTAGGATGCAATTACTCCACTATGTATTTAGATATAAAATAGTTTTAAATATAATATATTGAACTTCTTTTCTGTATTTCTTCCTTCTAAGACCCAATGAATGGAAAAGTTTTGCAGAATATTGACAAATATGAACGGTTGCTTGTTGAGAGCCCACCCATCAGTGGTGGTGGGATAAAGAGACCAAACATCACTTATCTAAGAACCAGGAACGCTTATGAAAGACTGCCAAACGCAAGGCTCTCAGGTACTCATTACTATTGATATTGGGCATATACTAAGGGTATATGAATTTTTAGGTAATGTTAAAATGTCTCGTATTGTTTTTAATAGCATACAATTGGCTGAATTGCTAACATATTTTGAATGTACGATGCCTTTGTATATACAGTAGATTAAATCCTCACAGACACGAAAGAGAAGGTTACCCACTCCAAAATAATTCTAATCGATGCTTTTTGGCAGTTGATGTTTGGTTGTAAAATGTCTGGATAACAAGGACATCTTCAAATGGTTTTTGCAGATGATTTGTAGATTGCTGTGTCTGCTTAAGCAGTATTTAGAAAGTATAGTTTACTATGTGGAGTGGCCACAACCACCCAATGTTCACTATTTTCCATTTTTAAATGTGGTATTCCCCTTGTAAGGATGACAAATCAAAGAATAAACGGCTGCCTTTGTGTTTTGACGTTGTTAATGGACTTCAGATGCATGTTTCTCCTCCACAGCCAAACCATTATGAAAACCCAAGCCTCTTCTGTGACGTTTTCACCAATGGCAGTCCTGGTCTGTTACTGCAGCCAATACGACAGGAGGTTCTAAGCCTACAGCCATATGTGGTCCTGTACCATAACTTCATCACTGACGTGGAGGGAGAGAACATCAAGATAGTGGCCCAGCCAGGTGTAAGTGCAGTATTTGCATTAATTGATCCTGCTGCTGGTGATTGAGTCATGTTGGTATGTTTGCTGGGATTACATCTCATTCTTTAATCATCATAGCTGCACTACTGATTGATGTCTGCCTTTCTAGATTAGGGTTACTTTTACTATAATATTTTGTTTTTTCTATTAAATTGATTATATGGCTATCTGCCACTAGATATCACACTATACGCACCGGTGTCCCTTACCAACACAAATGCTTTGTGGGCCACACACACACACACACGCACACACACACAAACATGCATGCGAGGCCGACCTAGAGGTTTCCAACTCACACAGAAGGAGTGTGATGAGATTCTCTGCTCAGGATCCAATTACTCCGCCATATCTTTATAGATAATAGTTATTTGCTGCTACATTAATGTTTAAAATATCGTACAGAGTTTGACTCTGTCCTTAAGTGACCTGCCAAATAGAAATGATAATACATCAGGATTTTTGCCACAATGTCTGGAATGAGTTTTCCTTTTATGCCATCCAGAAAATATTGAAGGAATATAGTTTAAAGATTTCTCAAATTCCTTAGAACAGGGGTTGGGAATCCTGGTCCTGATTCATATGAATGGGTCATTATCAGGCTTCTAACGACCCATTCATATGAATCAGGTGTGTTGGAGCAGGGAAACATCTAAAACATGCTGGACAATGGCCCTCCAGGACCATGATTTCCCACGCCTGCCTTAGAAGGAAAGTCTTAAGCAGGGCCTTGAAAGAATATTATATATATATATTTCCTTGTAGACTTGCGGCGGAGTGCCCTAGACCATTAAAATGACATGTTACGTCAAGCATCTAATGTCAATATTGCTACTGGATTGTGGAGGATGATATTTAATGCAGGCTGCATTGAATGGTACACTGTACTGTGACATTGTGCAGATCCAGTTCTTTTGAATATACCTCACCCACCTCCCTGTAGCTTGTATGAGGTTTTGGCAAGGTTAAATACATTTTCCATCCATTTTCACATGGAATTCCCTGTACTTATTTAATAATTATGTCATCTTGTGGATTGACTGAAGGCGTGCCCAGGGCATTAGTTTTATGGAACAGTAAGTACTATTCAGTACCATCAATACAATTTAATTCTGTTTGAATAAACCATTGTGAAATGGGGTGGCTCATTCCAAAACTATGAAGAACTTGCCAGAATACACCCGAAACATACTTTAAGTTACTCCTGAAAAGCAGTTTATGTTGGTGAGTTTACAAAGACTGGTGAAAATGTCAAAGCCCTATATTGTACATGGTACTGACTTATTAGATAAATTATGTTCATCAGGTCAGCTTTGGATACTTCTGGATAGTCCACACAAATGTTCCATTCATATTTATTTTGTCCTTTACTTTTGTGAGACCTAACTCTTGTCAGTAGCCTGCCCATTGTCGGGATTCACAGCTGCATGTGGGAATTTAACTGCTTTAACATTGGCTATCATAAAATGTTGGAACATGGGAAATGTGGCCCGGGAAAGAGAAGTTTGGGGTCCCCTGCTGGAGCTGCTGCCCTCGCGACCAGGCTACGGATATGGATGGATGGATGGATGGATGGCTATCATAAAAAATTCTATGTCTTTATATACTAGTTAAGAAGATCTGTGGTGGCATCTGGAGAGAAACAAGCAAGGGCTGACTACCGCATCAGCAAAAGGTAGAATTTCAACATTATGGGCAATTTCAACGACATTGGTCCTTCACTGACCAGTCCTACTATAGAAGTAGGAGCAACATATCCGAAAAGCCATTTAACTTCTTAAGAAACCAGTTGTCTGTATGGTATACTTAAATATGGAGTCAACAATGCTGTAGAAAGATTCATTAACTTTTGAAAACACATTAACCAAAATAACACCTCTCCCTTAATGCCATATGGATACTCCCTTAGAAGCTTTGTCCCCCCAAATTGGACATGTATTGCCATGGAGAGGAAACACGGTTTAGATTTTTGACTATATCGGACAGTTTCTAAGACATGTAACAGTCTGACAAATCTTTCAGCGCATGGCTCAAAGACTCGGCACACACCATTGTTGAGAGTCTCGACCAGAGAATCTCTTCAGTCACGGGTCTGAATGTAAAGCCACCATATGGGGAGTATCTCCAAGTGGTAAATTATGGGATTGGTGGCCATTATGAACCTAATTTTGACCATGCTACAGTAAGTTGACTTTAACACTTCCTTCAAAGGTATTTTATACTATATATTACAGCTTTAGATTGTATATTATACGTATAGGATGTAAACTACAACATATGTCCTCTAGACTACCTATGATTATTGTGTTAATAACCCCTGACCTCTTATTCAAATCCAGTCAGTATCAAGTCCCCTGTTCAGACTTAAAACTGACAACAAAGTGGCAACTTTCATGATTTATGTAAGCAACATTTTACTGTTACTTATCTGATTTTACTGTAACTATCTGATCGGTATATATGTAATCAGACAGACATCAGTTTAATAAGTATAGTATAGTATGAATTGGAACGTCAACATTAATGGGAATTAGGCCTACTGTATATAATGTACAGTTAAAACATTGCAGTATAGAGAGTGTCCTTCAATATATAAGCATGTGAATACCAGATTAAACTCTGAAAGGGTGCCATTTTTCCACAGCTCAGCTCTGTTGAGGCAGGTGGATCCACAGCCTTCATATATGCCAACTTCAGAATTCCTGTTGTGGAGGTACTGTACAGTATATCTGTTTAATGTCAGGTGCTGAAGGAAGTATCTTATTTCCAATATATCCAATGTTGCCTCAAGCTATCATACTTGATAGAAAACCTGAGTATCCATTGTCTGAAGTTGTTTTCAATTTAGAACTTAAAGTCATGTCTTAATAACAGGACTCGCATGGCTCTACTGTATTTCAAAATCTCTTAAGACAGTAGTTTAAGCAGAGACCAGCAGGTTTTCTACAAAGTCAATCTTATATTTCATTTCTCAGAATGCTGCCCTGCTCTGGTGGAACCTACATAGAAATGGTCAAGGGGATGGTGACACACTGCATGTTGGCTGTCCAGTGCTGGCTGGAGACAAATGGGGTAAATAACAAAACATCTTCAGAACATAACAAATATAGAGAAATGTTATGCATTTCTTAGTAGCATAAAAAGGGAACAGATCTGGTCTAAGTGGGGTTTACGATATTTTGCTGAGAAGGCTGGGTGTATGTAGCACCCAGGCAGTCTAATATGCTGTGCATGGCCAGAAAAAAAGGAAAGATTTGGCCTGTTTTGAATTGATTGTACTTGGGGAAAATTTTAATATCCCCAAAATACCCATTAACCCCTCAGAGTGAAATAATATGAATTTTTGATGAAATCTGTGGAGCTCCCTGTTGACTTGTATGGTAACACTGGGTTGTTTTAATATGCATGAAGGGGATTTATAAGCCCCCCACCTCCCCTTCCAAAAGTCGAAAGCGGAAGAGCTGTACATTGCCACCTCTGGTATCGCTGCATTGTCTGAACGTCCATCTGTCTGCCTGCTCTGTTACTGTGGTAGTACTATCTACACAACAGGAGTGACTGGCTATAGGACACATCTGTGCTTCATTGTCCAGATACATTTAGAATGGCAGGTTATTCACTGAGCACTGTCCCTGTCTGGTGAGCATATGCTGCTGGTTGGCTTCCATTCCACACCATTGGAATCCAGTGTTGACACTGCTGTCATGGACCAAGTTGAATTATGGCAGAGCGGTGTAAATGAGAAACATGTATTGGTCATGATGACAGTTATATTGTCTACAATATGTCACTTACATACAAATAGCTCACTGTTCATAATGTGTAGTTTGCTACTATTGAAATTATATAGTTAAAAGAAGGTAACATAACAATTTCAAGTGGAATTTACTGTATATCATAGTTTTTAAGCCAAAAATTAGGAATGTTGGCTTGAATGCCTGGGTGATGCGCTTTATTTCTCTTCCAGTGGCTAACGGCCAAGAGTTCCAACGTGGCTGCAGCCTCGATCCTGAAGAATGAGCTGGGTGGAGCAATGGCCACTCGGAGAACAAGAGCTTCCTCCACAATGGAGTGGAATGCTCAGAGGAAGGGAGAAGGAGGGAAATATTAGAGTTGAACATGCAGGGGTGAGAGATGTTGTTAAGGGGCAGCTGGACTGTATAGACCTCTACTGGTGTAAAGTCTGGGACACAGCACTGACTAACTGTTGAGAGGGGAGGGATTTTGATTGACAGGACAACCAACGAAATAACTTAATGACCAAGTCTGACGTTAAACTTATACTGAGAAAATTGTTGGGAAACATAATGACACAAGTCTGGCTGTGTGCAGGTCTTAAAATAAATGTAAAGACTGAAATTTGTCAATAAAGCACTGCACTAGCGTTGTGCCGGAATTACATATACAGTCTTGTGAGTGACAATGCTAACAGCCAATGATAATCTACTAGAATACTTCCTGATAGTGCTGACATGCTTACAGGAGCCAATGTATCAGATTTTTAGCATACATTATGTGACGTAGTGCTTATGAACGGAAGAGGCTGAGACTATAGTCTGACAGGAGCTCTCTAGGCCTAAGGGAACATGCTGGAACACAGAGCACACATGTTGCGGGTAAGAATAACACATGGCTGAGTTAATAGAAGGTAGTGACATGGTGGATGAGTCAGCCTCAGTTTCTCCTGATACCCAGTCCCTGCAGATGTTGGGAGGCCTCTCACAGACTAGTGGTGTGTCAAATCGGGAGTACTTTGAAGGTTTGAGTGTTAAATTTGTAATTTGTCTATCGACATATCCACTGCTGTGAGTCAAAGGAAAACAGTCATGCCGAGGAGGTCAAAAGTAAACTTAGTTGAAACTTTTGTATTTCAATCTCCTTGGAGTGTTGACCAAGAGAGGATATGAGATCATACCAAATAGTTTGATACCTTACTAATTGTCATTTGCCTAACAGAAGAAACAAGCCGCATATAGTATTTACTAGCGAAGGCTAATAACAAACCCATGTTTATTTACTTGTGTGTCTGTCTGCATATCAGTCAGATGTCTCTAATACTCTAAGTAGGTCATGACACATGATAAGAGGCAGCAGATACACTGAGCTACTGTAGCACAGTCAGGAGGCTCAAATGGGCCTCACAATGGCCTGCAATCTGAGTGACAGTTGAAGTGTAAAAGGGTAGGGGTGTTAGGAATGAGTGCATTCAGTGCGTTTATATGAACAGGTTTTAAAGTATCCCGTTTTTGTATGTGCGCATGTAAACACCATATCCTAATTTCAGAAACCGGGATAAGCTACAAGTTTTACTTTTGACAGCCTGTCGCCTGACACTTGTGGACAACATGTTTGCTATTCTCTAACAATAAACGATATGAGCCTAGCAGAGATGAGTAGAGAGCAGTGCATCAGTTAGCAGTCAGTTGCAGCACTCTCACAGCTTCTAACTTACAAAGTAATAAATCACAATTCCAGACACAAATCTAGAAGTGTATCGTTAACTTGCCCATGTACTTTGAACATAGCCTACTAAAGGTTAATTAGAACTATGACGCCATGTAACAATGGCAGGAATATTATCTCTGGAGAAATAAAGGCCATGTGTATAACACTGGAAAATAAGTAAACAAATTAGAGTAAGGGACACAAATAGTCCCTGAGATGAGGTCACATGCTGGGGTAAAATTAATACAAATCTGCAGGTGATCTCAATCTGTTTCCATTGAATGATGAGGATGTTCTCCGGTAAGTTCTTTATACGGCAGGTAGAGGCCTATTGCTATTTCTGTGCACATAGCCTTGCTTTGAAAGAACAAATGAAGACCAGATAGGGTAACATTAGTTAGATGTGATTATGCTATGTCTTTGGGGTAGCCTAAGTCTAAACAGTCAATAGTCAAAAATGTACTTTTTAAACGTATAGCCTACTTATAAAAATATCTTTCAGGATGTTTTTAAATGTGAAATTAAACATGCAGAATTCAACTGAACTTTCCGCCAACATATCGTCACAGATAAACCCGTCTGTGATCATCAAGGTGTGTGTTGTCATACCATTCTTCTGTGTCTTCCTCTACTGCATCGTGGTCATGCTACATGTGTTTGCGTCGCACAGGCAGTTCCTGGACAGCTCCCGCTACATCCTGTTCTCCTACATGATGGTCAATGACACCATTCAGCTTCTGTCCTCTGTGCTGCTGTTCCTATTTGTCATGGCCCAGGTGCAGTTTCCAATTGTCTTCTGTGCCCCACTATTATATGTATCTATTGTCACCTACCAGAACACCCCCCTGATCTTAGCTACAATGTTGCTGGAGCGATACATTGCAATCTTCTATCCTCTGCGTCGACCGACCGCATGGAGATCAGGCAGAATTTGGATCATCATATTGACTATTTTGATAATAAGCTGTATCATTCCTGCTGTTGACTTTTCCATTGGGAGGCCTAATGCTAGTACCGTGGACGTCTTCAAAACACCTGTAATTTGCAAGAATGTGGCCGTCAACTCATCTCCCGTACAAATGCTTTTTAGGATTTGCAGCAATGGACTGTTATATGGCGTGGTGGTCGCCATTATCCTCTTCACTTACACCAGAATCCTGCTGGAGACCAGGAAGATGAGGCAGGACAAGGCTTCAGTGAGCAAACCATGCACACGGTGCTCCTGCACGGCTTTCAGCTTCTGCTGTGCTTGTTGGCCTTCACTGGGCCTCTCACAGAGTCACTGGTAATCAACGTCAAATGGCTGCCTCAGGACATCTCCTTCTTCAACTACTTTTGTTTCGTTCTGATACCTCGCTTTCTCAGCCCGCTTATCTACGGGTTCAGGGATAAGAGCCTGAGGACTCACATGAGAGGTGCAGTCATTTGTTGTTCTTACAGGGTCAGTCCCAAGGCCACTGGAATAAGTCACATTAAGTCATCTAGGTTTTGATATTGTGTAGGCCTATTTGGGTGAACTGTAGGCCTAGTGATCATTGTGGTTGTAAGAAATTGGGATAAAACAACAAATTGTTCTTCATGGTAGTTCGGCTATACAGTTGCATAAGATAGCTTAACATTTTTCAATGAATGTAAATAATTTGCTACTGTTGGCTCAATGCACAATTGTCTTGCATGGAAACATCATAGGTCTACCATACAAATGTCTTCTTACCCCTGCCCTTGTAGAATATAGTAGAATTTTTAAATGCTCAATCTTATTTAAATTCCTGCATTGGATGGACTACGTAGGCTGTTAATATACAGTATAATATCATTATTTTCACAAATCAAAAACTGTCACATTATATTTATATTATATTTTCTGTGAATATATTAGGCCTACATTTATTTTTTCATAATTTGTAGAATTAGTTGATTTTGTTTAGTTAAAATATGTTACCCTTAATGTATAATAGGTTGCTATAAAAACAGTTAATACAAATTCACTGTTTTGCTATAGCCTAGTAGTTGGAAGATAATGACATGAAATATGTGCATTTCTGTACAATACACACACCTTAATTGCTTTTTGTGTGAATAAAAGCTATTTCTTTTATCTTTCAGCAACACGTTCTCATTCCCAACTCGTCAAAAATCGCAGCTTGGTCAAAGGCCTTTCTCTTCAATTTTCGAAGCGTTCGAAAGACTTTGGCGTAAGACTTCGGTCAATGACTGTTATGGCAAAACTACTGAGTTACCACCACCGGTTTATTTTTAGCTATATGGGCATGCAGCCATTGGCCAAGCTGCAATTTGTGGCGAGTTGGGAATGAGAACGTGTTGTTCAACAATAGTGTAGATGTTTTTTTTAGGGGGGGGAGAAATTAAAGGAAAAATGTCTCAACCTTTAAGCCCGTAAAACTATGCTCCCCACTTCCGAAGCCAAAAAAGCAAGAGGAGATAGTAGAGAAAATTAACTTTACAGTAAAGATTCGTGAGATCCAGATCGATGTGAGACAAATCCCGGTGCGCTAAACAAATGTATAAAGCAAGCCAAGATAATGAAAACTATAGGAAGTCATAACTAAACATTATCTTAAAGGGCGTGGATCCTTTGTGCCGGGTTGATTGCGGAACGACCCACAGGTGAGGGTCTGCCACTTCTCCTCCACACCCGTTGCCTAGAGACGGAGAGAGAGAGAGAGAGAGAGAGAGAGAGAGAGAGAGAGAGAGAGAGAGACCACGACCGCCTGGCGCCGCCTGGTGGGCAAGACACATTGTCATAATTCCTTAATTGTCCATCTAACGAAATACATTAAACATAATTCATATAGGCCTAGCAAGAGCAGTTTTGTTAATATGTGAAATGTACATTAAAACCTGTACAACTTAAATAAAATGTATTATGTATCCCACTGTATTAAGATTTATGCATTGATGCAAATAAGTTGAGTTACTTGTACGCACCGCTAGATGTCACTTTAATCCAACACAAAATTCACGCAGAAACGTGCGCCCGGTTTGATAATATGGAACGACGGTTCGACGTCTTTTCTTATTCAGGCAAATGAAAACATCAAATAAAATAAAACGTTCTACAGCTGTTGGACGTCACCATGCCGATTTTGCAATCTGAACCAACAATGTATTGTAGCATATAGTACGATTAAAATAGCAGGGGTCTATCTACAGTATTATTATTATTACAGTAGCAACAAGAACGCTTCAAAAAATGTGGTGGAATGCTCCCTGATCCCAGCCAGTTTAACTGAGCAAGCAAAATGCTGGAAGGAAAAGGGTATATAAAAACAAATATACAGTGCAGACAATGCTTATTTGTATACAGAAAGTGAAAGATCACCCTAATCATGATAAATGGTATGCTACTGTATAGCAGGAAAAATAACCTCAGAAGTAATGTTCACACAGTGGTAAATGTAATGTGTAAAAGTACATTTTATGTATATAGCACTTTTCACAGGTAGTAGTCACAAAGTGCTTCACATTTGCAATAATACAGTAAATACACAATGCAGAAAATAGAAAAATACAATGAACAATAAAAGGTACATTAAACAATAAGATACGCCACATACTGTAATATGAATGAAAAAAAACAGGTGTGCAGTCAGACTATGAACGAACACATTGGCTATATGCTTGGTTTTTATTGTGGTGGTTCCACAAATTAAAAAAAGGAGGAGCTGTCACACCGCTCTGCTCCTATAGTTCTCTGTCCTTCCTTTTCCTCCA
>JAOEGT010001620.1:0-11443 GCA_025447795.1 Speoplatyrhinus poulsoni
ATCACAACGTTCTTTACATTACAATAGCAACAAGGTAGGTATAAAATATAAGTAGGAATAGCAACCAACAGTGAAGTTAACAGTAAAGCATACATTTAAAAAACTGGTGCTTAAACTCAAATAGTTTGACTCAAGAACTTTGTAATTTAAGATGCATTTCTATTTTTCTCCATAACAGAGTCATCATTTACTACATATCATAGAGAAGTAGCCTATCAGCATCCATGCTTCATTTTAACTAAGGAAGCTATACAGTCATGGGTTTAACAAAAATGCATTATTATTATTATTATTATTAATTATTATTATTATTATTATTAATAAGCACTATAACAACTGTACGGAAGCGTATTGCTGCCAAGTAAGAAACATTCAGTTACTTGGCAGCAATACGCTGCCGTAACTGAATGTTATTAGTGTACAGTTTTAATTTGTGTGACCATGCCAAATCTTTACACTGTCAGAAGCAGATTAGTGCCATACGGGCATTCTAGGATTATGTATATGGTGAGGAGGATTTATGGGAGGCCAAAAGGGTCCGAAATCACGCGTTCAGACTGCGATGGCTACGCATGCGTCCCCGCCTGTCAAGCATGCTATGCTGAGAAGAACCAACCTTGTCCCACTCGCCCTCCATGACGTGATTGCGGAACCTTGATGCTGAAGGATGTTCCAGGCGGCATCCCGACTCCTGCATGAGCAGATCCACAGTCTGACTGTGGATAACAAAGGACAGGACACAACACATTTATCAACCCCCCCGGAAGTCTCAGAAATGTTTTAATAAATCAAGTTACGCGGCTTGCAACTTGTTTGGCCAATGGCCACTACAGACCAAGGCTCAAGTACTGACTAAACAGATCGAGTATAGCTTTGTAAATATATTTTTATAGGCCCATAACCCAACACCCCATCCCCCAATCCAGTGTCAACAACAAAG
Organism: Speoplatyrhinus poulsoni; assembly: GCA_025447795.1. NCBI lineage: Eukaryota > Metazoa > Chordata > Actinopteri > Percopsiformes > Amblyopsidae > Speoplatyrhinus > Speoplatyrhinus poulsoni. The sequence goes on from JAOEGT010001620.1 coordinate 941, forward strand.
GTTCGAGTAGAACCTGATTTAGAATTTCGCTATTGCGGCAAAACCATGTAGCCTAGCATGTGGTTCTGGCTTGAACTGGCTTCACATTTCACACCGAGTGATCACAAGTTGATCATAATAACAGTGGTTATGCGATCATTTGGGTGAGAAAATATGATGATGCATCTGACAGCTGACCAATGACATAATGTCGTGATAGGTCACTTACTTCAGCCCGAGATCGTGGAGATGTTGACCTATCAATCTGATAACATCTTCCTCAGATTGAGATAGAAGTTTCTTCTTCTTTCCGATGGAGGACACGTCAGGCTGGCCAGTTACGCCGTTGTTGTTGTTGTTGACGGACAATCCATTGGAGTGCGCTTCACCGGCAGAGGACGTCTCGCCATTCTGCGCACTGTTCCGACGAGACAGCTCCGGGTCTTGCTCCTGCCCTGCTCCGTTGGTCTGCATGTTCCGGATCTTCACACGGGAGACACGGTGTAGTTTTAAACGGTTGACAGGTTGCAAAGGAGAAGGACCGCGGACAGGCCCACTGACCCAGTTGCAGCCCCGAGCTCCGCGGCTCCTCCTGCGACCTAATCTCGGTGTTTGATCAGCGACGCTCCGCCAGGTTCCGAAACGCAGAACGAAGAATCGGAGGCCAGAGCTACTTCAACGACACCATTGTGTGATATATTGCGTAAAATAACGGCTGACCACAGTGTTGAGGCTGACTATATGTCCTCAGATAGCGGCTGGGACCGTGTAGCTTCTGTTATTGTTGCTCTGAAACAGCTGCAACCCTGTTATGGAAATACGCAGTGACGTCACCGGAAATTCCTTCACGTATTTCTGCAGGAATGACTCTACGCAACCTGTAGGTGGCGCTCTGCATGTTTGTTTCACATACAAACGAGCAACTCAATTTGAAGTTTAGAAAGCAAAACAAATATATACTTAAAAAAAAATTATATATATATAAAAAAATTAGTAAAGTTATGCATTTTCCAACCATTCCAAGCATTGTGTAATAGGTAGATTCAATACACTTGTAAAATAATTGTTTTTAATAAAATCTTGTGACAAACCAAATTAAATGGGCTACATTGACAACAAATGACAACTTGGATTAGGGTCTGCTCAGAAAGGTTTAGTGGACCTATTTCACAAGTTTAAAAGCCCAACATAATTCAAGTGCCAATCCATGGATATAGAAGGCAATCAATAATAATAATAAAATAATAATACCACCATTGAACTGCATACTTAACCTAATTAGAATGATATAAATTAGCATTGCAAACTATTAGCATACATTTGACTCTGGGCTAATATCACAAGTTTATTGTATTTTTTTTTATTCATAATTTGTTTGAATTTTCATTCAAATCTGTTGACCAAAACACGGATTAATAAGTGACAGATTATCCAAAAGTGCAATTTCTTTTCGAAGCCTGAGATTCTTTAGAAATACAATTCAGGAAACAACTGCCCCTCTTGTGGTCAACCCTCCCATGGGCATTCCTTAAAAATTGGCACTTTCACAACCATATAGAAAAGGAGGGAAAAAACAAACAAACAAACAAACAAACAAACAAACAATAAGTCCCTGACATTTGCAATAACTTAAATCAAATCAATACACACTGGCCAAATATTATATACACACACACACAACAGGGCCAGAAACATTGTTCCCTTTCTTTAAATATAATTCAGCTCCTACAATATAATATAAAAATATCAATTAAAGGGGAAGGAATGTTTTACCTTTCCTAAAGGGAGGAGAGTACCAGGACTGTAGAAGAATAAACTATTGCACTTGTATCCAATCTGCTGGAGACACTAATGGAGATACATTCAGCAGAAGAAGCACACTCACCCTTGATACACTGCCCCCCCCCCCCCCTTCCCCCCACGCACACACTTCCCAAATGGCTCATCCACATTATTACACCATTCATTGGTATAGAAACACCAAAATTATCCAATTCTTTCAATCTGTCACACACACACACACGCACAGCTTGTTAACCCCACCACTATTCTCCGCACGCTTCAGACACACAGATACTGCCTGAGTCTGTGACCACACAGTGTTGCCCCCTAGCGGCCGATGCCAGGTTACACACCTCGGGCTGGGTGCGCTGCCGAACGTGGCAGGCGGTTCAGGAGAGGAGAACAGAGTAGGAGACAGCAGCGCAACCATGTCAGGTGATCGCAGGTGGCAAGATGGCCGCTTTAAGCATCGTTACAAAGTGTGCCATTGCGCTTTGGCCTATGGTTTTTCTAACACTACATGTTGTGTACATCCCTATTCCCAAAGAGTTCTTAAATCTATACAGCTATCTCAATAAAAAAAAAAGGTAGCAAGATGAACTTCTCCAATCCTGTCATTTGCTTACAGCGCTTCAGGCGAGAACAGGTGGCGATGAAGAGAGGCAAACACATTGTCTGCGTATACTTGTTAATGTTGTGTGGTAATGGAACGAAACACATTTATACATTAATGGGGCATGTCTTCACAAGGCTGGTTCCCAGTAGTGTTTAACACGTGTGAAAAATCTTGCAAACAATTCCGTTGCCACGCTAATGTTTATTCTGAGCAACCGTGGTTCAGGACAAAGCACTTCTCTTGAAGAAAAAACACCCCTCCCCCACCCTTCCCACCATCATGTACGGCGGGAAGGGTTATGTATGGGTCATGGCGGTGAATGTGACTGTTGTGTACGTGTGACTGGTCCAGACCGGGCATTCCTTTAGCTGTCCACCACTTGGTGAGGAAGAGTAACGGACGAGCCGTTGATGAAGGAGCCCTGTTTGTCTCTGCCCTTCAGGAAGTAAGTGAGCAGCTCTCCCTTTCCCTTCACAAAGATTGGACCCCGCCGCACGAAGCGGAAGCCGTAATCCTTCAGGATGCAGTAGCAATCCTCCACCACCTGGGGGCGATACAGACCGTCAGTGTCTACCGAGTGTTCAGAGATAACTCTCTCCATAAACCTCAACATTTATTTGAGATTATACATCAAAACAAAACAGGAACCATTTGCTATTCTAATTATGAATTGTTACTATTATTTTTTCTTTCGATATTACCCAACATTGTATACATATGTCTAATCTGGGTCAACAGTACAAACTAGTAGCAGGTAAACCATCTTCACCTGGATGTTTCCCATCACGCCCGTCGACTCCATACGGCTGGCAACGTTCACAGTGTTTCCCCAGATGTCATAATGGGGTTTCCGGGCGCCAATAACCCCTGCCAACACTCCCCCTTTATTCAGTCCTAAAGGAAACATGCATCGTATTTCCACCATTTTGTTTTCACGTGCCTAATTGCACAACAACAGTTAGCATGCAAGACGAATAATGATACAGTGAAGCTAGATTATAAAACTAAGAGTCTCTTATAAAACTAAGATATATAAAAAGACTGAAAACATAGAAATTAAATAAATCTAAAAAAGCACTAAAAGAATATAATATAAAAAATAAAATTAAAACACTAAAAGACAAAACATTAAAATAATTCTAAGCATGTGACACACACACACACTCACACACAGTAACATCAGGAACCAACCTATTCGGAGCATAAAGTTATTGAAGGACTGGTAGTTGATGTTCATGAGCGTCACTTTCATAGCGAGGGCGAAGTCGGCCAGGTCCGCCAGATGCTGCCAGCGCTCCCTGTCCGAAAGCTCCTCCTTCTGGTGACCACAAACAACACCTCCATCATTACGCCACTTCTTGTGTAAGCAAGCTCAGAGTTGAAGCTGCATTTTCTTGTCAGTAAATGTCCATTATTCCAATTTTGAGGTAAACCTATGCTAATTTAGCCTCTCTACCAGTGAGGAAAGGCAAAACTGCAGTATTTGTCATGTGATCATTTACCATTTGCTCACTGTAGGGGTCACCAAAGCGAGCTGGGAATATAAACCCTAGAAAACATGTAACGCTGGCCAGCTAGTAGTTAAATTACTTAATCCTCACTCTCCGACACCCCTCAGACGACGCTCTGGCCAGAGCCTGTGAGTTTTGGCCTGCCTTGTAGAGCGTCCGCTCTCTGGGTGGGAGATCCGTCGTGGAAACACTGACCTTCTGACAGGCGTAACCGTTGGTGACATCAGGCGTGACCCCCGACGCCGCCATGTATGTGCTGCCGATGGTCTTGATCTTCGTGATGCAGCGAAACTGAGACTCGTCCAGCAGCTGGAAAAGAGAGGTCAAAGGGTAGATTTACTTGGAGCAATTTTTACTTTTAGCAATCATCATCATTGTTTTAATTTTAGGTCAACCTGTGATACACACCATTTAGCAGGTATATTGATAATTGTGTCATTGCTGTGTCTTAAATTAACAAAACTTTAATCAAACTAAGTCCAGCGGGATCAAAAATAAAAATAATTTTTAACTATATGACCAAAGGATAACACCAAATGATATTGTATTGAGTCTAACTAGAGTAGAGGAATACAAATCTAAATATTACAATATCAAAATGAGTGAATTAATTAATTAATTAATTAATTAATTAATTAATTAATTAATTAATTTAGAATTGGAATTATAAGGTTCTGTCAAATGTTGATTCATAATGTTATTCAAATTCTATAAATGATATTCTATTTCCAGGTTAAAAGGCACAATCCTTTCACCTAGGCTGCGCTGAACACAAATAAACGTGTGCTCACGCTGTCAAAATCTGAGATGATCTCGTTGAGGAACCTCAAACACTCAATCCCCCCATTGTTGACGCTCTCCTCGGTGTAGAAGTCGGAGAAGTTGGGGATGGAAGCAAACATGACCCCAATCTCGTTGTACGACTGGCTGTACAGCTCCTGGAGGAAAACATATTCCCGCATGTGTCAATCTAACCACACAATGGAAATGTATTGATTATGACACCACATGTAATCAGAGAGAGAGAGAGAGAGAGAGAGAGAGAGAGAGAGAGAGAGAGAGAGAGAGAGAGAGAGAGAGAGAGAGAGAGAGACCTCATCTCTTTTCTTGGAACCCAGAAAGTGGCGTGCCACATGTTCGGGTAGCATGTTGGTCACCAGAGCCTCGTTCCAGCGCCTCATCTCGTAAACCTTCTCCTTCTGCTCGTGAACTTCGATCTTCCACAGAAACAGAGTGCGAGCCAGCTTCTCCACCTGCCGCCCACGGAAGGTCCACCCAGAAAAATAAATAAAAATTTCACCCTCATACAAACCTCCAGTTAACTTTGTCCGTACATTCATACAATTAACAATAACAGATACTGTAAATACATTAAATTACATTAACAACAATTACCAATTGCAAACTAGTATTCAAGTGTTCATTTGTTCATGTCTACTACAGTTCGTAATGGTATGAGTTATGAAAAGACTAAAGATGGTATGAGATATGAAAAGGCTACGGATGGTGTGAGTGAAGGGCTTCCTTATAGCCAGACTGGAAGAATGTTTACGTACGTGTCGTGAGAAGTAATAGAAGCTGACCATCATTATGAATATCATTATGGTCATCGAAATCTTGGAAGGCACCAAGTCCGACCTGAAAGCAAGGATGATGTTAATTCCAGTAAAGTGTTAACACTCGTGTACATGTGTACAGCTATATTCAACAAATGGTGTTGTTGTCCATCACCGTAGTAACACCCTGTCAATCCTCTCAGTGCAGATTGAGATGTACTGTATTTACTGTTAAAGGTGTAGTCAGGAATGCTGAAGAAAGATTGTTGTTATTTGCACTCGAAACAAAACAAAAACACCTCTCCCTTAAAATGCCACAGAGCGCTCCCTCCGAAGCTCCGGCTCACACACTGGACACACATTAACAAGGCTGGGATAGTGCTGTGTGGTGCAGACCGCACCACTTTGCGGTCTTTGTTTGTGTTCCCATTTACAGAGCCAGGTCTGTAGAACACCATCTTCTTTTTATTCAACTCGCACAGAGAACGGTAAGCTAGCAAAATGTGTGGAGATAATTGGTAAATTTGACAAATAGTGTATTATCTTACAATTAGCTTGCAATAGCCGACTATACCTTTGACTGGCCCTTACTCGCTGTTAGCATGAACCTAAAGTAGACAGGCTCAGCTAGCAATGTCAGGGAGGTCTTAACCAGGCTCTGAAGGACATTCCCTCCACAACCCCCATCCACCACACACACAAGCCCGGCATCCCTCCCTCGTCACCTGTAGTCCTGGAAACGGGCCACGTCGTAGCGGTCGAATATGTCCCGCCAGCTGTAGATGTTGACGATGCCCGTCGCCACGGAGATGAGGAGCATGAGCGTGAGCTTCACCATGTGGCTGACCTGCACCAGCATGGTGCAGGCCATCAAGGCCAGCACAGCGATGTAGCTGTAATACTTGGGGTTCCCCACGCACCCCTCGCCACCCGACCAGCTCTGGGAGGAGGGGGGGGCCGTCGTCGTGGTCCCTCCCCCACCAGAGGCAGGGAGGCTGGGCAGGCAGCTCAGCTGGAGAAGGGGGAGACCGGTGGGACCAGGAAGGTGGTGTTAGATTATATACATTCTGCTCTCTGTCTGTCTGTCTGTCTGTGTGTTTCTTTGTCTCTCTCTCTCTCTCTCTCTCTCTCTCTCTCTCTCTCTCTCCCCCCCCCCCCGTGAATAACATCAGCTCTCACTCCACTCATAGTGTCTGCTGTCCCAGTAGCCTTCGTGTAAAATATGTATTTCCTTAGGTCTTAGCATAGGATACCAATATGAAAGAGCTCTATTATTTATAATGTCTCAGAGCTTCTCTAGGAATGTATGTATTCTCTGAAAGAATGTTCTAAATCACAAGGTTTTATTATAAGTTGGCATTGAAAGCACTACGAGGGCAGGACAGGTCGGTTATTTTTTCTGACTGATCTCCTCTCCCACACAGGCTCCATGTTCTCTCTTGCAATGAAGAAATGGGTCCAAGGCAACTCCGATGAGGTGAGGTCACAAAAGAAAGACCCCCCACCCCAGTGATTCGGTAGCCTGGGAGTGTTTTATATATGCTCTGTATTGGGGGGGGGGGGGTCGATACAGCATAGTATGGCGATATTTCCCGTAGAAATACTGTATCGATACACGGACGCCAGTTATCGATCATTTATTATATAAGTTGCACATGAGAATTTAACTTTGTGTATACAATATTTATGACGTGTTCATGTCAGTTAGTCGGCTTGACAATCACATTTTGCAGCAATACAATGTATGTGAGATGAGCATAATTTGAAGTTATAGTAAAATAATACATTGGAAAATATGGCAATATGTTTAAAATCGCAACAATATCGCATCGTGACATAAATATCGCGATAATATCGTATCGTGGGGCCTCTGGCGATTCCTACCCCTACTCTGCATGCTGTCTGAATGCGAGTTGTGTTCTATGTTTAACCTTATTGTGACGCCATCCCCAATCACAAGCTCCACATTCAACCTTCGCTCATTCTGGATACACTCAGTAGAAAGACGTTCTTGTGATTGACCCAGTCATAAAATAGCCCAGCCAATCGGCATCCAATTGACTAGGTCAGATGATGCCTATACAGGAGTGTTTTTGAAAATCTTTACAGTGTCGGATTTAATGAAGGAAAGACATGATTTGTCACTTATTGGCACCGCCTCTACCACACAAATTGAAGATGGTGAATCTTGATGTGGGTATTGCGAGATTATGATGTTTATGCTAATGAGGGCTGTATGGTTGTTTCTCTCTGTGATGGGGAAGAAACACCGTCGTTAAATCTGATTCTCAGACGTCATTACATATAAACTGAGGTTAAAGGATGAGTATGTCATTTGCTTCAGAAGCACATTTAGTAATATTTCTTGAAATTGTCTTTACACCCGATAGCGATGACAAAATTAAATGCTCTGACAATACGATTAGAAATATCCGTCATCTGTGAGAATCGCAGGAATATGAAAACCGTGCGCAGTCATAAAGTTCGGACCAAACTCGGCGATTAGCTGGCCTAACTGTCTGTCTGCATGAGCTACGTTCTTGCGCGTACTCGGCTTAATTGTGCACTATCGTGACCGTGGATTCTACCGAAGGCATAACAGATGCTTAGGCACAATGGCTGTACCCACAGTGTCCCGTCGTAAGAGAAGGACACCACTGGAGAAAGCTACACTAAAAAAGAAGTTGGATGCAGATTCTTACATGTTGAGCCATTTCTTATCGGTACCGGTAGCAGAGATGATGTGCTCCTTTGACAAATGCTACTCCGGTGGACGGTGGACTCATCCTATTCATTGCGCTTTCAAGTGTATTGGAGGCGTGGTTTAGGAAGGATGATTGAGGCAAGGGGCGGTGCTTTTTTTTCTATTGTATCTTTCAAAATCTGGCTAAGTTACTGGTTTTTCCAAGATGACATACTCATCCTTTAAGTCTTGTGCTACTACCTTAAGGCCCAGGAAGAGATGGCGTGGAAAATCGCCAAGATGATTGTGAACGACGTCGTCCACCAGTCAAATCACGACAGCCCAGGCAAGGCCACTAAGGTAGGCGGAGTGAACAGCCCGCCCCGTCCGGGAAGTGGTCGCTCAGCCGTGCGTTTAACGTGTGTAAATATCTGTTGCAGTTATGACCTCCTCCTCCCCGCTGACGCACCAAAGGATCCTCACTTCCTCCTTAGAGGCAGACTGCATCCTGGCCAAGCCAGTGATGGACTGCACACACGGTTGCCGACCCTGCAGTGAACTGCATCGCTCAGCTGAAGAACAAGATGTTTTATCACCTCCCCAGTCATCCTGAATGTGAGCGCTTGTGTGTGTGTGTGGGGTGGGGGGGCTGCACAGGCAAACTGGAAACTTGAAGTAATCATCGTGACACTCCTTTCAACCCAGTAACACTATGAAGGTTTGCAGAACAAGAGCAAACAAGGCAGGTGAAGCAGGAGCTTCGTAAAGCACTTCTGCACAACTCTCCCTGTCTTGCCCAGGCTCAAGAGAGTGTGAGCTGAATGGCACGATCAGCATCTCGTCTATGAAAGGATCCTAGTTGAGACCTATGGAAGACTGACTCAACGCCCCACCCCCCCCCATCCTTTTAATCTTTCCAGTCCCCTAGTTTCTTGTTTTTAGAAGAAAGTGCCCACTTAGACAAAAGTCCGTAGGATATAACCCTCCATGGAAATCACGAGTTTTTGGAGATTCTGTTGTAGTTTATGCAGATGTTTTCGGTCAGCCAGTCACTCAGTGAGTTAACTGTAAGTTGTCTTACCGTGGCAGTTTATGTACTGTAGAACAGCTGGAGGTCTCCTGGTTCATTTCCTGGTCCGGGCTGACCCCCCCGTAGCAACCTGTCACCTTGTGTATACTTTACATAGAAGATGACACACTCCCTAAAGAAATGCTCCAGACTCATGTCCAAAATGCTCTCCATATAAATGTATATAAATACTGTATATGTAGATTTACCCTTGTATTGATGTTATTTTTTATGGTGATTAATGTTTTTTATTTTATCTATCATTGAAGCAGATTTCAGTGGTAACTGTTCTACTGGAAAGTACTCAGTAAATATGAAAATGTTATTTCTTTTGAGCTTTACTGAGACCAGAAAAGACTTTTGGTACTATGTACCACTAATGTTTTCTGACATGTATGTGTACCTAATCTATAATATATTTAAAACGTGTTTGCTTTAAATACATATTATAAAAGCTTATTGTGGGCCTTTTATTGTTGGTGCTTTTAAGCAATAGTGTATTGGTTGCTTTTACAATAAATAATATAAGAAATTATGTTACATTTTTAAATGGGTTTATTCTGTCTAGCATGCTAGCTCTACATCCTATGTGGCAACCAGAAGGGGGAACTGTTGATCATTTTAATCCCCCCCGAACACCCCCCCATTGATATGAACCACCTTCACTGCTGGATTTGACAGCATTGCTGACCAATGTTATTTTATTTTATTTTTTGCCAAAAAGGAAATTACGTCCATTATCTCAACCTTTTCTGTTTTATTTTTTGCGCCTACTAATCCTTAATATTATATTTTTGAAACGTAACAATGATATTGATGCACATCACTTTATCTTTATGAAAACGTTGAAAGTGCTCCATGCATAGTTGCGTTCCTTTCCAATTGTAATTCTAACCATAGGCTACAACAAGAAGTTTCCCACACCTCAAAGGCTGGAGAGGAAACGCCCACCTGCCTGGCACGCAGTGACCGCGTTGATATCTGGGCAGCAGCAGAGTGAGACTATAGGTGCTGGTACGATCAGACGCAGGCAGCCAGTACCCACAGTTTCCAAAAGAAAAGTCCATCCCGTCTTGGAGAACGATCGTAGACTAGCCGAGAACCTAGGTGATCCTTGACGTCCGTGACGCTTTAATCCACAATGGAATAAACTCGCTGCAGTCTGCAGCACTTCCATTGCGCCCATCTGAAAAGACAGTTGCACATCTTGCGCGTCTTACTGCGGTCAAGCGATTTTATTTGCCTGGTCAAGTGAGCCGCTGAATTTTTTAGAGTGCGCCTATATTGTAAACATTACCGTACTTGCA
>JAOEGT010001630.1:0-11443 GCA_025447795.1 Speoplatyrhinus poulsoni
GGCATGCCTGTGTCAGCAGGAAAAGACACGCCCCCTAGCCACCACTAACCCCTCAGCAGTGCAGGATCCTCACACAAAATTGCCTTAGCACTTTCCTTCACATTGTAAAGAGAATAATGTAAAGGAAATTATTTTTACTTAAACTGATTCAGACAAATGACTCGTAAAAAGCTTAGCTTGGTAATGGAAACAAAAAAGGGGTATTATACTGATCATTGGCATAAGCTTGAACTCCTCTTTCCCACACTGTTCTAAATACAGTATGTATAAAGACTACAATCAGACAATCAGTAAATGCTCATGCTAATTTAAACATGTAAAACCCTTGTAGGACCAAGACCCACCTGTTCGCCAGTGTAGCTAATGATGGAGGTCAGATCCGTGCCATTATAAATAGAAACCTGTAAGAAAGCAGATCCATCAGATTAAAGCTCTGTATGTGATACAGTGTAGACATGCCTGTGTTGGTATTTACTGAAACCTAATGATTGCCTATGTGATTACCCCTTTTCCTGAATATGCAAGTCTAATTACCTAACCTTTAATATTTTCTCAAAAGTAATGAAGCTTTCTTACCAAACCATGAAGCATGACTCCTTTTGGAACACCGGCCACATAATCTACAATGTTTATAGACAGACATGGGAACAATACCTTATTAGCTTCAATAGCAATGTTTTAGGGGAGTTAACATATTTACAGTATTTAGTATTTAGTGCTTTAAACACATTTACATGTATACATCAACACTTTAATCTGCTATACAATGCAAACTATATATTACAGTCCTCACCTTCTACCTGGTCACCACTAAATTCCCCAGTTGCAACAGAGTACCCTGAGGACAATAAAACAGAACAGCTGTCAGCACTGGCTTGTATACAGTAAAAGCATGCCGCTTTTAGGTGTAATGTGAACCGCTGTTACCCCTGTAGCTGTCGTCGTATTTAAATTGGTCCTGTTTGGTCTGGAGCTGGCCCTGGACAGACTGTATGAAATAGCCTGGATAGTAGGTGTTGATGATCTCATATATAGGTGCAGAGATCACCTGACCTGAAGCAAAACAACATTCAAAGATATGTTGCAAAATAAATAAACCATGACGTCAGTTAATTAAATAATGTTGTATTAGAATATGCTAGAGAGAAGTGCAACCAGCAGTTGTACAGTAGTTCCCCCACGACAGGAACTGTATAATACTTTATTATACGACAGGAACTTTAAAATACAGAACACACGTATTTGTGAAACTACGTGGCTGTGAAAATGATTGTTATTATTAAAGTTATGGTGGGATACCATTAGTAAAGTGTGGTTACACACTCAGTGAAGTGAAATGGTTTCACTTCACTTCGCATATAAGTATTTTGGAGTTTTTCGTACACATACTGTACGACAAGTCGCACATACCTTGCCAGTAGTAGCTCCCTGGGCCTCCCAAAACCACTTTGCCATCCTGTAAGATAAAACCTGAATGCTAATATCATGAAACCTTTAAATATGCTTTTAGAAAAAAATGATTTAAGCAGGAAGGCGATTACCTTGGTGAAGTCAGCGCTGAAACCACCCTGACAGTAGCCCTGCCCCATCTCCCCAGAGATCTCTGAAACAACAGACATGAGTTCATCATTTACCATGAGTCATTGGTAAAAGCAACAACCAGAACATGGACCAAAGCAGGCAATGACTTGGCCTCCATAGAATACATTGCAGTTTAGAACATTTAGATGCCCCCTGAGACCTGATTGGTCACATTTTAGATATGCAACAGAGTTGTTAGCCTCTTACTAGACACCGGCCTAACTTCACTTCCCTGCCCTAGACCATTTGACCCCTTATCAAACTACCTTAAGACGATCTGTCCCCTGTAAGTCAGCAGGCCCTTAAAAAGAAGACAAATCATACAATCTAAAAAGCTATTCTCCTCTATTGTGTTAGAGTGCCCCCAGCCAGAAACCCTCCCCAGCTCACCACTTCAAGGTTCAAAGGTATCTGAACGTTAAGTATCTGTAGAGGAGTATAAAGGAGAGCCAGCCACTGAGCCCTTCCGAACACTGTAACACTGTAACCATGGTAACACGTCACTGTAAGACACCATGGTTGACTCAAGGCTGTGGCTACCTGTGCGACACGGAGCATACTCCACAAAGTTGGTGAAGTTCTTGACGGACAGGTAGCAGGTCCCTGTGGTGTCTGACCCTGGGACGTCATTGTTGGTCCTCCAGGAGTAGAGCGGGGCGCAGGCCTGAGAGGGCACAGATGGGGGGGAAGCGGGGGGGTGGACAGCATGGGGAAGAGGTGTGGAAGGAAAAGATTAGGTGGGAGATGTTTTTCCAGTTGCAAACAACACCCTGCTGAACTCAAGAGGGGATCCTGGCTGAGGTCAACGGTCCATCTGGAGAAGGGTAACTATATGTAACTCGACCCAGGTCATAACTTATACGCATCGGCTCAACTCGGATGTCACAGGGGAAGTTAAAAATGTATTTGCTCGCTACGGCAAGACTGGATGTGAAAAGTATGCCAGAATAGACAAAGACCTCCGAGCTTGAATTCACACAGAGTGAATTCACACCAGGCAACATCTACTCAAGACATCCCAGATGTAGGTCAGACGTTTCTCAAACCCCCGCTTCACTATAAAAGCTCTAAGCCTAATAACAGAGGACACAAATATGAAAGCCAAGAAGCCCTCCTTAGACCCAACCTTTCTCCCTCCACCCACCAAACATAAGTCTCAGACGAGGCTCGCCTTACCAAAATGGTGTCGCCGTGGGAACGCACGGTGGCGCCGAACCACTGGTGGGACTTGACTTCTGCCTGGTGGTCTGAGGCGTTGAGCGTGATGTTGCGGTCCCCTGGGAAAAAAGAGGGTAACAGTAATGGCTGCAGCACTCTGACATAAGATGCGTGTCTCCAAACAGCCCCTGAGAACCCTAAGCCCCCGCCCCCACGTCTACAGCCACACAGAGCGCGTAACATCTGGACGTTTTGGCAGAGAACAGCCATACAGACTCCAATTACGCTATTTCTCAATGCAAACAAAACAAAATAAAAAAGCTTCAGGGTGTGAATTTGAAGGGAGCTGTGTTTCTGCTTCTCAGCCTCTGTTCCAATGTCAGGGCCCTTATTGGCCATGTTTGGCCACCTGGCCAGTAACCGTAACCTCCCACATGCACTCCGTGACAGCAGCAGGTGACATAGCAAATGGTCCACTTGTGTCAGCTTCAGATGTGGTCCCCACCCCCCATGGGATGCCATGACCAAGATCATACTACAACCACTCAGGCTAAGTCCCCCGTTGGTTCATCCCCTGCAGCCTTGTAATTGGGGACCCACACAACTAAGCCAAATACAGATGTGTTGCAGTAACCCAGAAGGACTCCACCCTTCCTATTTGCCCCGTCCTTTTCCAATCATCTCCCAACATCGAATTAATGTGTCAACACACACACACACACGCACACGCACACGCACACACACACACACACACACAAGAGTTCCAGAACAGAAAGCAGAGCAGCATTTCTCAGTGAACTGGTACTGATAGAGACCAAAAGGAATCGCGACCTCTGTGGATGTGAGGACAGCAGGCTGTGTGAGTCAGACCTCCATCACCCCCCTCTCCCCCTCTGGTTCCCAGCCAACTAGGCAGCCTGGAGCATGGGGGTGGTGGGCCTGCTCCGTGTCCTGCTGGAACCAGAGGGCGGCCGGCCAATGAAAGCACACGCTACGGCCCAGTTTCCTCCTAGCAACGCCAGCCCGGAGTCATCTTTGTTTGAGCGCGGGCTACTTTCTCTTGCCACCGTTATGAGATTATCTACAGCTCTCTATTCATGTTTTTGCACACTGCCTCTGTTATATCTCTATTTTCTCATTTTGACATGCCTTCTCCTGACACCTTCAGGAAGTCCTGCCTCCACCTCTTTCCCCCTTGGCAGGTTTGTGGAGGACTGTACCCCTTTAATGACTGCACCCCTTTAATAAGGACTGGGGTTTCTGTTGCGTTACACACGGCCAAGATTTACTTCTCCAACACTGGGCCGATGGCAGCCAGGCTTGCTCACCCGGAGTGCGTTTAGAGTGTGGAAAGGCTTGCTTGCATGACCCTTTACAAACAAAGCCTTGTTCATCTAATAGCTACGCGGAAGGCTGTGCAGTTAATTGAATTTTTATTGGATTTTCAATTTCAGCTCCTAACAATTACAAAAACAATATGTTTATATGATTCTTTTGCACATTACATTTTGCAACTAACTCTTATGTTGTCGTGTTCTGAATGAGAGGTGCACGCTCCCTCGCAGGGTGATGTGAAAGATAAACGTGAAACGTAGGACATTTTACAGCTGAAGCTGTTTTCACTGTTGATTTGTTTCACTGTTTTTAGGTGCATTAAATGCGGAAATCCTTCCAAATGTGTTAAATGTGTGTAAATGATCATGAGTTCAGTATTGACCAAAATAATTACGATTATAATTTTTCCAAGAATCGAGCAGCCCTACTACACGGAGCCGTTTCCTGCAGCACACTTCATCTGCTTTGATAAGGGCGGTGCGGTTTCGCGGGGTAGGGCCAAGCAACCAGAAGCGATTCGCACTGAGGGATCTGACAACCAGGTCATCTTGCATGTGGTCGCCATGCAGTCGTCACCGGCAACGCCTTGTCTTACTTCCTCTATACGTGCACTGGAGACGCCCCATCAGTGTGTCGGACTGAGCCCCCTTCCCACCTTCCCCCCCACCTCCATGGCGAGACCAGAGTGAGACAACACAACACGCCCGTCTATCCACAGTCCTCCAGGGAGGCTGGGTAGTGCAGTGTTCTGATGTGACATGGTGCCTAGCTCTGCACCCCCCTCCTTCCCCATCCCCCGACACCGGGGGGCTGTGGGGGTCTGGAGTGTGTCTATATACTCACGCTCCCCTTTGAACTGTGTGTGAGAGGACAGCCATTAGTGGGGTCAGATCTTCTCAAAGTGTGTGTGTGTGTGCGCGTGTGTGTGTGTGTGTGTGTGTGTGCGTGCACGTATGCGTGTGCGTGTGTGTGTGTGCGTGCGTGCGTGCATGTGTGTGTGTGTGTCAATATGGTAGGCAAATGGCTGAATTCACTCAACGCATCATCAGCTGCCCCTGTGGGAGTGCCGAAGGGTGGAGGAGGGTACAGGTCTGGTTTCTCCCACTCGACCCACCCCCGCCTCTCCTCCCTTCCTCCCTTCCTCCCTTCCTCGCGACCTGGGTGTCCGTCTGATGTGTCTGCCTTGCTTGCTCTCCTCCTCTCACATGCACAGATGGACCCTTATCTCCATGGAGGAGGAAGTGGGCCGGCGTGGGGGCCTCCGGCCTCCGTGACCCAATTAGTTAGGCTAATTAAGAGAGGCCTGAGGCCTTTGGGTCAGCCCTCACCCACACCAGTATATCACAGTAGCCACAGTTCAGGCCATGCTAGTGCCTATACTGCGCATTCACTCGCAAGCTAAAGCTAGTAGCATTGGGAGTTTTGCATCGTCATGACAATTTTAAGCAAGTGACGTCGCTGCAACTGTTCAGCTTCATTATATAAAAGGGACACAGGGGATTACACTCTGTATAATGTAATGTTCCTGCTTTGTACTGAGGATTTGTGAGGATTTTGCAAGAGAATTAATAGTATGAAGAACACGTTTTGCCAACCATGGCTGTCCTTCATCCTACAACCCTGCTGTTTGTACATGACATCACATGACTTCGATGCAGCCCAGAGGGGTGTCCACTGCAACACATTCTGTTGCAAGAAACAGGGTGGACAAACTAAACATACTAGGGCATCCAACAGTAGAGTCCGGTAGAAAAACATAAGAGCTTGTGTCAAATTCTGTGGAATTTTTACTTATTTTATTGTGCATCTTGGACGGTTGGCCCACAGTGAAAGTGGGTTTATTTTGCATACATTCACATATGCAAGGAATTTGACTTAGCGGAGGTTGGATCACCGCATTGGCAGATGCATAACGCACAAACAAACAAACTGGAGAATCAAAAAAACACATTTTATAAACACAGAACACACTTGCTACATGTGGCACCCAATAAATCTCAACATTTGTAACGCGAGACACTTCAATTGTTCCGTTTCCTTATTATAATTTCCTCAGTAGACACTGAGGGCTTCCTAGATTGTCAAACTCAATGTAACATGGGTCAGACATCTCCGACTTCCTTGTATGTCCACTCTAAACTAATCCATCTAACTCTTGCTCAATAGCCTTTTTGTCTTTTGTTGTTTGCTTCTACTGTCATTCACACAGGACATGTCTTTGTTGGAACTATTTGTTTATTTCTCACTTATCTCCTCATAGCCCCCGGGGAGCAGGGACACATAAACGTGACCTGAAGGAAGGAAGAAGAACATCCTTAAAAACATCTTTGACACTCAATTATTCTTTTCATCCTAAAGAAAAGGTACAAATATGGGGAGGAGAAAAGCTCAACTTAGTTCCAGGAACTAGCGCAGCCAACAAAGGTTCAGTGAGGTGGAACACCGACGCGTGATACAGGCCTGCTGCCGACGACAACGGCGCAAAACAAACGGAGCAGCGGCTTACTTTAGCAGAGGAGCCGCAGTGCTCATCCAGCTTAACGGTGTTTAAACAGCTTGTCCACTTTCCTCACCTTCTCCAGTAACCAGTGGAGACAATAACAGGAAGCCAGGGATGTCATGTTACAGGAGTTGGCTTTAAGAGGTGCACTCCTTGGGTTACATTACAGCATCCCCTGAACCCTGAATCTCAGCCCCGGCTAGCCACCTATGTTTTAAAGCAGTCCATCCATGTAAAATGTGGGTGTTGGGCACATTGAACACTGACTGTTCCCTTAACAACGTGAACATGGTCATGTGATGTTTACCTCAACTATGTTTATCAACTGCTTTACAACTACTGTATTCCACGTCACACAAGGCTTACCTTCGGTATCAAACTCAATGCTGTGACACTCAGACTGGCCAAGACCCCAGGGGCAGTAGAACACAGATCCTCCCTCTGTGATTTTCATCTGGCTGGTGTTGGCTTTGGGAGCCCCTATCACCACACTTGAAGAGACAAGAGAAAAACACACAACGTAAATGAAATGTACCAAACTGCAGCATCAACGAATACATCTACTTTATACAGTGAGGGGCATCATAGGCACTACATGCAGCATTAGGCTACACTTGCCACGTCAGAGTTTCTTATTATTTATTTGATCATTTAAGATTATTCATTTATAATGCAGCCAAAATGCCAGGAGGACACCATGCCAAGCATGCATTCTCATAAACCAGCAGCTCCTGCCTCCTGTATGCAAATTCCATAAACTAGGAAAGCATAGCATGCTGTGCCCAGTATTCCCATCTTTTATGTCCCTCAACAAGTATGAATACATATCCACTTGGGGTAAGTTCCTACTGACAGTGACAATACTTTTCCCCAATCCCCACAAAGAAAAATAAAATTGTAATACTGTTGTCCTGGTAACAAAACAATTAAAAGGTTTCAGCATTCACTCACGTAAAATGGATGGTGTTGCTTATATCAGCAGCTGCACACAGACACACCAGCACTAACTGGCTGACAGGTGCGGAGGCAAAGACACACATGCAAACGCATCCAGGCAGAGCATGTTCGATGGGAATACAAGAATGCAGACAGCTTAAAAAGAGTCACTTGGTTGTTTCTACAGCTGCGACGTGCCCTAAACATCCACCTCTTTTGAGCTTCGCAGTAAAGCTGCGATATAAGCAGTAGGCAAGCGGTTTAGCAGACCTGCCAAGAACACATGAAGCTATGCCTGACCCTTGAAGACTAGTCAAAGACCAGATTTGGGAATGGAAAAAGATTACGATGGGTTGGACTGAGCCATGGTCTTGTCTGAAGTGAACTGAACTATCAAGTAATTTCCTCACCATACTCACTTATACATATACACAGATACATATACTATATATACGGCCATGGCGTTGGGTAGAGGAGACCATTGGTTATCATAGAGTGTACTACAGGGCCTGGGGGATGGGTTCAAAACAGGAAGGGCACACCCTTCCCTGCTCCATATTTTCCATTAGTGTGTGGATGTTAGTTTACATTAGGGATGGCACGAGACAGTTTTTTCAGTCCCGATACCGATACAGATACCGGCTCTTTGGGTATCGGCCGATACAGGGTACTGATCCGGTTCCAGTGTTAAATTAAGTTTTAAGTTAAGTTTCAAAGTAAATGACAGCCAATCTCTATTTTAGGACTTAGATGCATTTTAGAAACCTTCTGCTGATAGTGTGGCCTGGGTAGGTTAGACATGGCTGATGCTTGACTACGCGTGTAAATCAATATTAATGGATCAGTCCCATGGATCGGTTACAACTGTCCAATTGTCACCGATACCAATCCAGCTATTTAAGTCAGTATCCAATCTCAGTATCGTATCAGTGCCATCCCTAGTTTACATGTTAGCTAAACGTAGCATTCTGCCTCCAAGGGGTAACCAATCAGAGCACAACTCGGGAGGTAGCCGTGAGCAGTTAAACAGTAGGCTTACATGACTGCACTGCAGTGACTGCACTGAATAGAAGAATGACATGTAGGCCTATATTTTACCTTTGGAAATCAATGTGCTGTGGAAAATTACTGGATAGCATTATAATCCACACATTATTACTTTAAGTGTACAATATAGAATATAATCAAGCATTGAAATGGTAATGAATGGAGAACATGGCATGTTGTAAAGCAGACACAATGTACGCCTGTGGCTTGAGTACACTAACTAGAAACCAATTTGAAAATGTAAGACAGAGAAACCATGGTGTGCTTTGGAAGAAGGAAAAGTGTAGCTTGCAAAAGAGAATAATTTGTATAATGTATCCACTATGTGTGGAGAGAGAGGGAATAGTCTGGAAGAGGAGTAGAGCTCCAGCTGTAGAATAATAATGTAAATCCCAATGAAGCCTTTTTGTCATGGATGTATTTACACGATGAGACAGCTGTGTGTATCTTGTCTGTTTGCGTTCTTGTAAAGTGTAAGTGTCTGCAACACTGTACGAATGGTGTAGCTGTGTATATACTAGCTTCATTATTATTAGGTTATAGAAGATGAATATGCACATACATTCCAAACATGCAACTGCTCTTTGGCACCTGTAGATAATGAGGTCCTATTTACAAGCAAACATCTATATAGAGGTCTGTAGGATGCTGAGGTAAACCACAATGCAACCGGAATCGTGTAAAGTAATTATAGTGCCTCATAGATGTACTGTATATCTCTAGCATCTACAAGACACAACAAAGCATGTTAGCTTTAATCAGCCACTAGGCAACCAAAGTGTTTTGATTATTTTACACAAACACACACAAGTGATAGATGGCCATCTCAAAGTAGTGTAAATAAGTAAAATACAGAATAATGGGTCTTTATCTGGCATCAACATCAGTCCACTTCTAAATGGGAAATCCCCTCCCTTATAACTTAACTGGCAAATAGACAGAGTGGAAGAGTCTTTTGGATTTAATACAAGCACTGTGTTTAAGTGCAGTAATCTAGCTACCTATTGTGTGATGGCTAGATTAAGAATACCTTTACATAAATGTGGGTATCCTGCAGGATTTAAATGTAATGTGAATGAAGGCGATGAGGTTGGCCTAAGGACAATTGTCCTCCCCCATTAGAAGCTGAAGAGACGGTGAAAGCTGTTGAATGCTGAAGAGGGAGGGTTAATGCTGTCACAGCAGGACAGAGAAGTCCTGCTGACAAACGCTTTGCTCCGAAACATTGTATATGGCCCTATATATGCACAGTAAACACGTAGCCTGTTTTCAACTGTGCCGCAATTACTGACATTCCTGTGCATTAGGTTCATCCAAAAAGATGCTGGAGGGTTGTTATAGCCTACCAAAATGTTTTATTAAAGTGTAACTGCGCCCTACAATGTGTTTTTGAGCTGTAAACTATAAGTAATATGACTGTGATGAGACACAACAATCTGAAAAGCTAAAAACCGATCTACACATCATATCCATTAAAAACCACCCCAGGACCTGGCTGGTTTTCAACGCTACACTCAGTCCGCTCATACGTCATCAAATTCAAATGTTAACATTAATGTTAATGGGGGTCAGCCCCTCCCCACACTCAGCTCCTTGACACATTTTTTAAAGTTGTTTAGTGGATGGAGTCAGGCTTAGAGCTGGGGTGCAGTTACACTTTAAAGGTTTATTGTAACATTCAATTGATTAATTGTGTGGCCTGAAGGGACCTGAAATGTGTCCAAATCAAATCAGGGCGCAAAACAAGCCAGTAAGATTCTGCCTGAGGTGTCTCCAAACCTGCCACCTCCACTCATGTAGTCGATCACGTTATAGCATATACAATAACACCAATACAAAAATCTGAATGTTTAGCTCCAAGGGAGAAGTCCAACATTACAGCTGGAATTTAAAATGATAAGGCCTTTAAACGTACGTATGTATTAGAACACAAAGACTATTACTATATCCGGGATCCATAAATGCTATGTGAAAGTGTCCCTGTAGGGAAGCGTTCCATTGTTCAGATGCCTGTGCAAACAGGGCTTAAAGCCGCTTGAACTGGAAAATTGCAGTAAGCCAATATCGCAGCAGCAACCCACATGTGCTGCATTAAACAGGATTATGAAATCATTATCTGATACTGCCGAGTTTATGTGCAACAGTGTTCATTCAAAAAATGTCCCATTAAGACATTCAGCTCCATCCAAACATCTCCATGTTATTCACTTGTCATTTATGTGGCTGCAAATCCCAATAGGGTTTAGCAATATAGTCTTCAGCAATTGCCTCCTTGAAGAGTAGGCATAAAAAAACACAGACAGTCTCATATAGACAGTTCCATCAGCCCGTCTCAGCTGCCATACAGGCACTAATGACCCCACCAGCTCCCTGACAAATCAGCATTAATTAAACTTCTGAAATTGATATGGGCTGTTAGTAAGGAATTCGTAAACACCAGCCTCCCTGTAACTAAAGACTATGGTTTGCCTTAATTGGAGCATTAAATAAAGCAATCAGAGGACATCTTACCATGCCTTTATTTCCCCAATGTAACCGCTACTTTATATTGGGTGGAGAATGTCGGGTGCTGAAACATGCTGATGTGTCACCAACACTCCCAGCCTTGGTTAAAAGGTTTATGATGGGGTTAGAGAAGGAGTTTGTCACAAGGCAAATTCTTCCCTTTCCCCGTCCCCTTCAACCCAAATACAGTCACCCCCCCACCCGTGCCATAATTGTCTTCCTCACAGCTGCTAAACGTATGTTAGTTTAACGCTCTGATAATTGCTTTAAACTACATAGAAAGAAAACACATGTAGCGTGTCTGAATTAGGGGTGCACAATATATCGATTCAGTATCGTTATCGCAATATCACGTTGCGCAATATCATATCGAAGATGTTG
>JAOEGT010001641.1:0-11443 GCA_025447795.1 Speoplatyrhinus poulsoni
AACAGTGCAACGCTGATTGGCCACACGCTAGGTTTACCAGCTTGAAGCTCTCTAGAATGATTCTCGAGGCGACATCAAACTGAATCTTAATAAAAAAAAGTGCCGTAGGTAGGAATTTATTTAGTAGCAGAGTCACGAGATCAGGATGGTATCGTGAGGATACTATATTCCCACTTACGTGGTAAAGCACTATTTAAGAGTTTTACTTTACTTGCTGCTTTATTGGGTTTTACTTTTTACAAACCAAGTCCGTATGCAATTTTAACCTTTAACACCAAACTGTAGTATTTTGTTCTTTTTTATTCTTATTGCTATATTTGTTTATTATAAAGTGCTTATCCAAATAACATACTGTACATTTGATTAATTCATATTTATTCCATTCATATTATTTGAGAGGGTAAATAATCGGGAAATTCCCATTGTTTATAAATCACCCACAATCCTTTGCTTCCCATGTTAGAGCACACACACCGCCGCCCCCCGCTGATGACTTCATGAACGATGACATGGACTCCTTCCTCATTGCCATGGATACCAGTGTCGCACCTGGTCCCACAACTGCAAGTCCGCCCACACCTGATTTGCCCCGTCACGTCAGGCCAGACCAGTCCCATGCAGCCAATCACAGGCCTCGGGCACACAGCGATGAAGAAGAGGAGGAAGAAACAGACGATATAGAAAGACAGCCAAATAAAAAGGTACCGTTTGCTTCTCAGACAGGACTTGTGTCTAGGGCAGGGGTCTGCCACCTGCGGCTCCTGAGCCCCTCTACAACGGCTCCCTGCGGCTTCGACAAACAGAAATCGCCCACAGTAGCTGGCTAGTATTTATATAGTCTGTTTTCAAGTCAACAGAAATTGGCATTTAAGTGCTTCATGCCCCTGTACCCCCATAACATTTCACTGCCCCCCCCCAGTTCAAAATGGGGGTGGGGGGGGACACCCCCTCCTACACCCTGGGAAAAAAATGTGAATGAATTCATATTTAGGTCTATTAGTTAATGTTAATAGGCTCAGTATTATATTTTCTGCGGCTCCAGACAGATACATGTACATTTTAGGCACAGTACTTTTGATACTAAAGGTTGCAGACCCCATACAAATACGCAAGAGGTTCTCTGGTCTGTGACTTGAAGTCACCTGGTCATTTTTGCTTAACCAAACAAATACAACACACAGCTTGCAGCCCTCATATAATTCACATTACTATGAATTGAATCATGCAAATGGCGTGTATTCCTAAGAGGTGGTGTTCTTCTTTTCCACAGTTCCGCTCCCTCTTTTTTGGATCGGTGTTTCCGACGTCGTCACAGGTGACCAATGAGACGTTGACAGGTCAGGACGTGCTTGCCAGTGACAGCGAGGATGACACTTGAGTCTCCTTCACTACTGGACTAATGGAGGGGTGGGGAGGGCCAGAGATAACACAAGTGTGTGTGTGTGTCTGTGTGTGTCCATACCATAGCTTTGGCAATCCTTAGAAAGTACTAGAATGGACTCCTTTCTCGTTTTGCTGGATGTGTTTTTAAAGCCCAGGAAAATAATGTACATTTCATACAACACAATATTGCGGGACAGAAATCCCATAGATATTACTACCAATTTATCCTTATTTTTTATATTGACAACAATAATCATTATACTAATAATAATGGTGTGTGAATTCTGGGATTATGACAAGAAAATGGACTACTAGAACTTGTTTTTTTTTTCCTTCCTGTGGTACTCACCTTGTTGATCAGTGTACAGAACACAAGCCTCACATCTCTCCAGAGAATAAAACGGTCACAAATTCACCCAAAAATTTTAATAAATTTTTTTTATTTACATATTTAATGTTTTAAGTTATACCAAGATGTAGGATTTAGAAGTATGTTTCAACATAAGGGACCAAGCATGTTGGATTCTCTGGTCTCTGCTCTGGTTGGACACTGAAACCTTTTCCTTGTGTCTTGGTTCTCCTCCTTTCCTTTTGCTTCTCTTTCTCAATCTCCTTCTCTCGCTTCTTTCTCAACTTCTCCTCTTCCTTTTCTCTCCTCTCTTGCTCTCGCTTCCTCCTCCTCCTCTCCCTAGAGCTCATTTTCTCCTCCTCCACGTCCTCAAGTGTTCTCTCCTTCCCGACGCCGTCACTGAAGTCCTGAATCAAGATTTTGGGGACCAGGATTTTGGCCGCCCCCTTATCTTTTGCCTGTTTGGGCTGCTCTCCTCTCAGTAGGCGGAAGAGACCAAAGAGCTTGGTTTCGCGGTGGGGTACCTGATCGTCTTTTTTCCCCACCTCCTGCTGTGGCGCAGCCTCACCATCATCATCATTGTCATCTCCGGTATTCGGTACAGACAGAACCAGATCCTGGTTAGGTTGTGGTGAGAAGGAAGTGGTGCCACTGCCCGTTTGGGTAGGGTTCGGTTCTGATACATTGTCTTTGGACTGGCTGGGTGGGGGAGAGAGTGGCGATGGGATAGATAGCTGTGGGGCAGTAAAGAGGTCTTCGGAGAGCCTGTGGGTCAACCGGGACCCATGGGAGCTGAATGACTTGCGGACACAGAAATCAGTGGAGCTGATTCGGTGCCCGACGGCTTGTATCAGTCCAGTGGTATCGAGCTCGACGTCGGGCACCTCCGGAAGGTCTGAAACGCTGGTTTCAAGCTGTGGGTTGTTGGTTGTGCTTGAACCGTCCATTGCACAGCAGGCCTCTTTATCCTTTAATTGAGGGATGCTAGGTGGGGATGTGAAGACATCTTGTTCCTCCATTGTTTTGTCATCATCTTGAGTCTTTGGTTGCTCCACATCTGGGCTGATGGCGGGCTGGGCAGTGGGCTTCTCTGCGCTCTCCGATTCTAAAGAATTCCCTGTACCGTCAGGCTCAAAGCTATGTTTAGGCTCAGCAGGCTCTGTTGTACTCTGAGTCTCTCCTTGCGATTGGCCGTTGCAGCCCACATTTTCTTCCTGGTTGTTAGCGGAGGGTTTGTGGAGAGATGTGTCCTCTGGGTGCCCTCTATCCTCTACGGTTGACTGGCACTCGTCTGGACCTTGAAACTCCTCTACCGCTCCACTTCCGTCTTCTGTGTCCAGAGGTAGAGCGTCTTCTAAGGGCTGCTCTGCTGCACAGCACGCCTCTTTATCCTCTAATTGAGGGATGCTAGGTGGGGATGTGAAGACATCTTGTTCCTCTATTGTTTGGTCATCATCATCTGTCTTTAACTGCTCCACATCTGGGCTGATGGCGGGCTGGGCAGCGGGCTTTTCTGAGCTCTCCGATTCTAAAGAATTCCCTGTACCGTCAGGCTCAAAGCTATGTTTAGGCTCAGCAGGCTCTGTTGTACTCTGAGTCTCTCCTTGCGATTGGCCGTTGCAGCCCACATCTTCTTCCTGGTTGTTAACGGAGGGTTCGTGGCGAGATGTGTCCTCTGGGTGCCCTCCATCCTCTCCTGTTGACTGCCACTCGTCTGGACCTTGAAACTCCTCTACCGTTCCACTTCTGTCTTCTTTGTCCCGAGGTTGAGCGTCTTCTGAGGGCTGCTTCGCTGCACAGCACGCCTCTTTATCCTCTAATTGAGGGATGCTAAGTGGGGATGTGAAGACATCTTGTTCCTCTATTGTTTGGTCATCATCTTCTGTCTTTGACTGCTCCAGGCCTGGGCTGATGGCGGGCTGGGCAGCGGGCTCCTCTGCGCTCTCCATTTGGAAAGAATTCCCTGTCCCGTCAGGCTCAAGGGTAGGTTTCGGCTCAGCGAGCGCTGCATCACCATGATGACCTGGGTCATCTGTCTTTACAGGGTGGGTGAGCGTTTCTTTGGGTGTGTTGTTGCATGAGGGTGTGTCTCCCTCTGTGTCTATCTGTGTCTCGGATGCCTCCTGCGATCCCGTCAGGTCACCCGTGAGTGTTTCTGTGTCAATGCATTTGGCGAACGCCAGGACTCGAGTCTCATTCGTCTCTTGCAGCGACGACGCATTGTGATGTGAAACCCAGTACGTCTCTGGTTGTGCGCCTATCTCTGCTACTTCCTGTGGTCCTGCGGCAACCACCACCCTTTCCTGTGCATCGACGACTTCATCGTCGCTTTCTCTCTCTGCCGGGCCGAGAGACTCTGCTCTAATTTCGATGTCAGCCAATGGCTCAGCATCGGGGTCTCTCAAAGTGTCTCGGTGCGAGCTTTCCTCTGTCTGTGTGATTGCATCTTGCCCTTGCTGCACCCATGTGTCTTGTGTGGTGTATGGGTGTTTGACAGCTACAGCCTGGACACATCTGTCCATCTGTGAGCCAAAGTCTTTTTCAGGACTTGATTGTGCCTCTTTTGTTTGCATTTCTATATATGCCTGTGCGGGTGCTTCTAATTCTAATGCCTTATCCGAGTCTGAATCAGTTTGTTTATCTGGTACTTCAGTTCTATGTGCTTCTGCTTGTGTTTCTGTGCAAACATTTGTATCTATGTTTTCATTGTTCTGTTTTTCTAATACGACGACCACATTTTCACTTTCTGCCACCTGTGTGCTCGTTACTTCCTGCGCTACATCCCTGCATCTATTCTCAACTAGCTGTTCCTGGTTTTGCGGTTCTATATCTCGCATTTGGCTGATGCAGCTCACGTCCCCTTCCTGTTTGTTAGTGGAGGGTTCGTGGTGTGATGCGTCCTCTGGGTGCACTCCGTCCACTCCGCTGGACCGACACTTGTCAGGGCCTTGACTCAGTTCTACCCCCCCACCTCCCTCTGCTTTGTCCAGAGACTGAGTCTCTTTTGAGGGTGTAAAAGCTGAGTCTCTGCCTCCCTCCATTTCTGTGGGTTTGTCTGCAGACCCGCTGTGCTCCGCTTGTTCCCCCGTCTCTTGTAGTTCTCTTCTCTCTTCCGGAATGTGCCGGCGCTGTTCCTCTGGTGCCTCGGGGGTCTCTTCTGGCTCTGGTACGGTCGCCTCGAAGGTTCCTTCCGCGCCGGCCTCGGCCTCGTCCTCGTCCTCCTCCTCCTCCACGGGCTGCACGTCCGTCGGACCGCTGTCCAGCCAGCTGTCCCGGCGCCTGTCACTCAGCACCATGGAGAAGTTCCTCTGGACCTTGGCCCCGCCCTCCCACTCGTCAAACTTTCCCGCTTTCCTCCACTTCTTGCGAAGGAGGGATGGCGAGAGGGAGAGGGAGGAGGGCGAACGGACGAGGGGCACCGAAAGGTTGCCGCTTTCCCTCGCCTTCTTGTCCAGCGCGTCCTGCGCCGCCCTCTCCCTCTCCCACACCATGCGGTATCCGTGGCAACGCTCTCTGGGGTCAAAGGTGGATGCGGGCCGGTCTATCCGCCACTTGTCCAGCTCTTTTTCCGTCTGTCTCTTCAGGTCTTTCTTGGACAGCGGCACAGCGCACACCTGAGAAGAGACGTAGTGAGACCTGGTGTCTCCCATAACAACCGTTTCAACTGCTTTATTTTTTCCTACATTAAAAATGCTTTTCATTAAAAAAAATGAAGTTGCGCCTGAATGGCGGCCTAAGTGTCTTTAAAGGTGTCGTCAGTCATTCTGGAGAAATATTGTCTATTGAAGCAACACATTTAACATGGTTTTGGCATTCACATGGCCTTTTAGTCCCTTGAGGTTGCATTTACCTCGCGTAAGCGTCAAACTAAAATGTGGTTAGATCTCACCTCCGCTATGAAGCCGTCATCTTCCGGTTGCACGTGTTCCCTGACGCCCCTGAGCCTCTCGAGCGTCTCCATCTGACCCTGGCACTCCCGCCGCTGCTCAGCCCTGCCCAGCACGGTGCGCACCAACACCACCGCCACCTGGAACAGTACCCGCACCCCTGTGCAACAGGATGAGGAGGGGTAGGGGGGGGGGAGAGGGAAACTATAGCTAATGATGGCTAGCACTAGCAGCCACGGTGCCTAATGGCTCAACGCAGCAGAAGCATTGAAATAAGGGAGAATATACGTAGCTACTAGTAGCCATGGTGGCTAATGGCTAACACTAGTAGCCATGGTGGATGATGGCTAAAACTAGTAGCCATGGTGGATGATAGCTAACACTAGTAGTCATGGTGGCTAGTGGCTAACACTAGCAGCCATGGTGGATGATAGCTAACATTAGTAGCTATGGTGGTTAGTGGCTAATACTAGCAGCCACGGTGGATGATAGCTAACACTAGCAGCCATGGTGGCTAACGGCTAACACTAGCAGCCACGTGGCTAATGGCTAACACAACAGAAGCATTGAAATAATGGAGAATATACTTAGTTAACACTAATAGCCAAGGTGGCTAGTGGCTAACACTAGTAGCCATGGTGGATTATAGCTAACACTAGTAGCCATGGTGGCTAGTGGCTAACACGAGAAGCCACGATGGATGATAGCTAACACTAGTAGCTATGGTGGATGATAGCTAACATTAGTAGCTATGGTGGATGATAGCTAACACTAGTAGCTATGGTGGTTAGTGGCTAATACTAGCAGCCACGGTGGATGATAGCTAACACTAGCAGCCATGGTGGCTAATGGCTAACACTAGTAGCCATGGTGGCTAGTGGCTAACACTAGAAGCCACGATGGATGATAGCTAACACTAGCAGCCATGGTGGCTAATGGCTAACACTAGCAGCCACGTGGCTAATGGCTAACACAACAGAAGCATTGAAATAACGGAGAATATACTTAGTTAACACTAATAGCCATGGGGGCTAGTGGCTAACACTAGTAGCCATGGTGGATGATAGCTAACACTAGTAGCCATGGTGGCTAGTGGCTAACACTAGCAGCCACGGTGGATGATAGCTAACACTAGTAGCCATGGTGGCTAACACTAGAAGCCACGATGGATGATAGCTAACACTAGTAGCTATGGTGGTTAGTGGCTAACACTAGTAGCCACGGTGGCTAATGGCTAACAAAGCAGACGCATTTAAATAAGGGAGAATATACGTAGTTAACACTATTAGCCGTGGTGGCTAATGGCTAACACAGCAGAAGCATTGAATTAAGGGAGAATATACGTAGCTAACACTATTAGCCATGGTGGCTAATGGCTAACACTAGTAGCCACACTGGATAATGGCTCCATTTAGGGTTTATCCATTTATATATAAAGTCTATGGGTGACGTCACGGAGGGTTTTATCCATTTATACAGTATAAATACGGTAAAATATGGTCAAGACTTACCGTAGCAGAAGAATAGGTCCCACACTCTTAGCAGTGTGTTGAAGGGCAAGTGCCGTGTGAATAGACACATTAGCCAGTCCGTGGCGTACATGAGAGGTTCCACCCCGTGGTGCTGTAGGTGTCTGTAGATGGCTGGACACGTCCTCTTCAGAACCCAGGTCAACATGGCTGCATCGAACAGAACTCCCTCCTAAACACAGTACATAAGAAATAAGTATAAACGTAAATGTGAGACTGTGCTTTTGGATCTTTTTCCCAATGTTTATGAACTATTCGGACAATGTGTGTTGTAGCTCTTAATGTTGTAATCTTGTACAGGGGTCAGCATGTGTGTGCAAATATCTGTGGGATGAGCTGATGGTAAAGATGTTTCAGTGGGTGCAGTAACATATCCTCACCAGCAGAGGGTTGTAATATCCAGGAAGGTAGTGTTCACTGATCTGGACCAGGCACCAGAATGTCTCCTGGGAGATTCCCATAAGATACACAGAATCAGAGAGGAAGTCATATATATCTGCAATAGCTAATACAGTGTATAACTTTACAAGCAGTGGTCAGTGAATCAGTATAGACTTAGTTCTCACCCAGTACACAATATATCAAGCATGCAAACAAAATCTGGGACTAGTAAAGGCAACCTAACATCTTGTCACATATTCATCTGGACTATTAATTAACTGCATGTAAGTCAAAGGTAAATATGAGTGACAGGTAAAGGTCCTTTGTTAGATAAGATAATGCATTTTAAAGGTGGCTGTAGCATCGTTGATGTGTTCTGTATTGGCCTCTACCTCAGCAGGCATGTTCATCAGAAGTACAGCTGCCACGGGCCCTTGAGCTTGGCAGTAGCCCTCATCTGGTTGGTACTGGGTATAAGCCTTCAGTACTCTAAACAAACCGCGCTGCCTACGCATACACAGAAACCACAGTAAAATTACTCCTGCATTCACTTGATAGGAAATTATCACTTTCAGATAAAATACTAGTTTCCAAATGATTCACAAGATGCCCTAGCTAAAGTTGGAGGTATGATTTTAAGTTTTGTATTCAGTCAAACAATCATGAATGGTTAGGAGAGTAAATACAGAAGGTATGTCTATAATACATAGAAGAACAAAGAAGAGGGTGTCAATGCTAAATATTGACAAGGCAATGTCAACAGGAAAACAATTTGAACTAGAATGTTTCTTCACCCGTGTCCATCCTTGGAGAGAAACATCTCATGGAAGGGGAACTGTCTGTCCAGGTCCCTTTCTATCATCTCTACCCAGCTCTGCAGCGCAGGTTTCGAGTCTAGCGACTGACACATAGAGAGGTGTTTTTAGTGGAGACTAAGTACTGTCCCTAGGGATCCTACCAATGTTCAGCAGGCCCTGAAATGTACAAACCATGATTCTGACCAAGTTTGACTTGCTTCAGTATCATGCAAGGTTTGTGGCACCTTATAACCTTATGTAACTATTATAATAAAGAAAAATCACTTCACTATTTTAAAACAGGTCAGTGTAGGCCTGTATCTTCCCTCCAAAGTCCAACTGGACAGGATTACTTATTCATTTGAGTGCCTTTGGGCTACTCTTGAAACATATGCGTATACATATACATGGACTGCATCTGTTACCATCTGTTTTCTATTTAAATGTTACCTTGTAGATGTCTGTATTATGTTTCATTCTAGCTGCTGCTCCACACAGCAGTGGCCAACATTTGGCTCTGAGAGATGCCGGGATGCCCTTTTGACACTGCTCTTTAACCTGAAGGGCACAGGTAACGGAGACGACCAAACCTGTCAAAATAATACTTTCCCATCCATTGTGGAAATAATATTTCAAGGACCAACATTGAAATGAGGAAACCCCATACAATCCACAATAACACAGTTATAACAGGTAAATACAGTCAATATCTATACACCAATAGGGTAAACGCTACATTTTTGCTTTAAATGACATTTCATGTTGTGATATTAGAGCTCTTTATTTGCACATACCTTGCTTTTGTTTTTCAGTAGGATGTGGTCCCATTGGCTGATAATGTTAATCCACTTGACCTCTCTCTGCCTAACAACTTCAGGGGGTGGGCCCAGATTCCTGGTACACGGCACATACGCAGACATGCAAGCTCTGCAGTAATACTATGTTTTTCATTTGCGTGTTACATATTCATTTTTATATTAACTATATACCCATACACAGGACGCATGGATGTTTTGTTTATGCAGATCGACTTTGTAATGTACACAATAATGTATGTGTGCGTCATTTATGTGTTGCTAGTAGTAGGCCTGCATGGCTACATGGAGGGGGGCGGGGCTAGTATGCTGCACCACTAACAAGACAGGAAACAGGAAAACCACAAGATGCCGGCACACAAGTCTCCATAGCAACAGGTCAGGATGTTATCAATATGGAGAGTATACAGTCACCAGGTGACAGGTTGAAATGTTTCGCTGACCGGACATAATCCTGATTTTACACTGCTTTAAGTTACACCTTATCGGAGACTTTCAAATGTGCCCTCGTCGGAGACTTTAAAATGAGCTATTTTCTGTTGTATGGGTGGGCTTTTCTTTATAGGACCTCAAGTCACAGTGGAATCTAGGTGAATGATGCACGTCTGTTTGCTTTGACTGACATTTTAATTAATTGTGCGTCATGGAGAGAGAGTATCGTTTCTCTTGCTAACAGTGCTCAGACTACTCACCCAGCTGTGGATCCATTAACCAGAATGAAGCCAAATCTGTCTGTCTCAGCAGCAGCAGACCCAAAACTGACCTCTGACCCTGCTTCAGAACCAGAACTGTCCTCTTCATGGAGGTTCATCTGGACCAAAATAAACAAATTAATCATATTTCCAAAGAAAGAGAAGATGGGGAATGCATGGCCTTCATAATTAAACATTTTTACTATGTACAGCTTTATTTATGAGGTAGCATGTCTGCGTGGACGGTTTTAATTACCAAAAAGAAATCTGATTTGGCTGAAATACATCACTCATATAGAGTATACATTTTAAGTAAGTCCATCTTTTGTTCTGTGCTGTTTCACCCACAGGAAATCAACTATATTAAGAATATATTGAATAAATACCTTTTTGAAATGTACCTCCACGTACAAGTACCAGTACTTTGTTAGGTGTGCTGAACCAGTCCAGTGCTTGAGCTGCATGTGATGAGAGGAAGTCTGAACTTTAGCGCCCTCCCCTCCGGTCTCTGTGTGTGCGTGTGTGCGTTAATTCTTGCGTGCCCTTTAAATATCTGAATACTCTGACTTTTGCTTACTGCAACCTGAGTTAACTACAAAACGCCCACATGAAAATTATGTTTTATTACTGAAAGGTTTCAAATTAATGGCTAACATGGGCATTATTAAGAGCTGTAGTTTTTTTTTGCCATTTTATTAATGGCAGCTGCCATCCTCACGGTTGCATAGCATCACTGCCATCTTCTGGCATTGACACAAACTCACATTTCTTTTATCACTAGTTTTAACCGAATTTTTATCAGGAAAATAAACAAATTCCTACCTTCGTGTTCAATACTTTAACGTTGTGTTCTTTGTCACTCTCGTATCATGGTCCTCTCATACACTACTTCCTGCATTTTACCAACAATACATATATTGTTTCCCTTTAACGCTCCACACACAAACCTGTTGGATGTTCCCTATAATATATAAAGTGGCAAATACAATTATATATTAAAAAGATATATCTGAACAATCCTAATCCTTAATAATATAATAAACATATAAAATCATAACGATAAACATATTTTAAAAAATATTGTAAAAGCTGATAGTGAAACACTATTAAAATATTACCTTCAACCCATAATTGTAAACAATTCTACTTAATAAACAAAAAATTGCGTGGAGGGTAATTCTCTCTAACTGAAGCCCTCTGCAATTAATATTTATCTACTTTGTCTATTTTTGCCTTCCTTACTGTCTTGTGATCATTGTTTAAGCTTGCTTACTTATTATGCTCAAAAGTCCTTGTAAATACTCTAAATGCTCTATTTCTCTTTCATACTGCCTCTTGCACATACAGTATTCTAGTATTTGGTGAATGATACATTATGAACTAATTGGAGCCTATGGGAAGATTGTTTAGTCAAGTCATCTGAACAATGCCTGTCCGTTTCCTTAAACTATTGTTAGTTATTTATAATAACATGTAGGGGAGAACGTGGTAAGTCGAGCCAGTAGGTAAGATCAGCCACCCACTATATGTAACCATAAACAAGTATTATTGTGTGACCACATAAGGAAGTGTAGTTCACATTGGTCAACCAGTCTTAGACTCAATCACAT